>JAWQRM010000174.1:0-27393 GCA_033557675.1 Coptodactyla brooksi
GTATCTAGCACAGTTAGAAGAGCCAATTATTCACATTATATTAATATTATGTTTGTATGATATATAATATATAAAAATCATACAAACATAATATTAATATAATGTGAATAATTGGCTCTTCTAACTGTGCTAGATACATATAAAGATGAAACTTTTTTAGTCTAGACCAGCACATCAATAAAAAGTTAACAAGATTTAAATAAAATTCTCTTCCAGATTAGAATTTCCTGAAACTCTCTAAATTGCACTTTTCTAATCACTTCCTTTCTAATTTTCTAATCATTTCGAAACATTGTTTATGCATCTGATGTTTTTTCTGTCAATGTGGTAAAACATAAAAAATAAAAATATATAGTTTCTGTCAATGTGCCCTGATTATTTTACAAACACAAACAATTCTGTTATTTTCAACATTCAAAAAGTGCTGCAAATTCTAAATACAGTTTTCAAATACGCGTTTCAGTTGCCTTTCAGTTCATTTTGAAATGAAAAATATCGAACAAAATATAAGAACAGATTTGGTAAATAGAGCAAATAAAATATGTAAATAAAACAAATGAAAATTAGTGTAATAAAAATAATTTGACTGTGTGTTCAAATCACCTATCTTGCAACATTATTTATCTCTTTATATCTTTATTTGTATATTCTTGCTTGTGCTTTATAATATCTAGAAAGACATCCTCAGTAATATCCAAGTGTCAGCAAGTATTTTTTTAGTTTCGATATTTAACAAGAACTTTTATGGTAATGTCAAATTGATTGACATTTTTTATAAAATTTATCCCCCATCTTATATATTTCTTCTGCACAAACTTACGACGAACTAAAATATTTCTTTAAATTTGTATCAAAGAAATATATAAATAATTGTTTATTATTATTATATTTTAAGTAAATGTATGAAATAAAAGAAAAAAATATATAAATTCCATAAGGACTGTACAAAATTTCAAATCTTCTTGTATTGCGTCATTTAATCATCATTTAATTTATTCGGAGTTACATTTTTTATCCCCTAATTACTCTGAGATACAGAAGTTGACACCAGATGGAGCATTGCTTAAAAGTAATTACCTACTAAGAATAAGGATAGCTTTTACATAAATGTACCATCAACCTGACTGTAAATGTAAGCTTTTCTTGGATTGTATCATTTAATCAGGATTTAATTAATTTGGAATTATACTTTTACTTTATGCTAATATTATGACGTTAATTTTCACTTATTTTCACAGCCACCTATAATTAATTTAATACAAGTTCATTGTTTAGTTATTTTACAAAATTGAACATATTTTTTTACCTCCCTTAGTTTTGTTCGAATTCAAATTTAAAAAATGTATTTTTTCGAATGTTGAAAACTACATAGGTGTTCTTTACAAAACTTTCAATATTTGTACTACATGTTTAAATTGGTCAAATGGTTTAAATTGGTTACATGGAAATCATGTAACCATAACTTTATTTCGCCACTTCAACAGCGCCAAAAATTAGAAATTTTTAAAATCATTTATAGAACCACACAAAGGAAGAAAGCAATTCAAATTAAACCATAAAATCTGCCATAATCAGAAATTAAGTTTAAATAGAAAGTGAGTTATATTGAACTATAATAAGCTATTATTATAGTACTTAAACTACTTAAATTAAATTAACTTAAATGACAGTGTTACAAAAATTTAAATAAGAGAAAGTAAAATAATGATTGTTAGATTTCTGTTTTCGTTGTATGCAAAGATGGAAATCGTGTGAATATACTTGTGTCAGTTCCTATAATTGAATTAATTATTGCCATTGTTTATAATTAGCGACTTCTATAGTTTAATACGGTATATGCCCGTAAGAGAAAGTACTGAATTTTCAATATCAAAATTTTTACGTTTTGTACAAACTAAGCTATTCTTATCTATTATTCTATTATAAAAATTAAACCTTTGCACAGTTAAACTAGTTATATGTTGAATATCAGTTAGCTATTATATGAAGTGATTAAAAATAAATCATAGTCAACGTAACAAGGCATAGATTCAAATATCAGCACTATTTTTATTTTGAATTCTAATTCAAACCAATTTTTAATTAAATATTTTGAATATCTATAACTTCTAGTCATTGTTTTCTTTTATAAGTATTTATCTCTACTTTCATCAACTTAATTAGGACTATGATAACTAATTATTATAATTAGTTATCATAGTTAATTAATATAATTAGTTATCATAGGCCACAGGCTTTTAAAGGTTCTTGCATAAGCTAAGACTCAGCCTGTATACCTAAAACGAAAAGAATTAATTAAATAAAACATTAAATAAATTAAGTAAAATTGCATATTTAAAGTAACAATCAGAACACAAATTTTCTAAATAGAGACTCTACATACGTTTACATAATTAATAATTATGGATTAATTTTCAATTTACTTCTATTACTACCCAAAAGCCATAAAAATTATTTAATTCATTACAGCTTCTTAAAGAAAATATTAAACTCTAGAAAAGTACAATAAAGTCCTAATAAAGTACATAATAAAATTACTATTAGCGTTAATTCAACTTAATTCTTCAATGTTTCTGAATATTGAGCTGTAATTCTGATCAAAACCAAATTTAAAACAAGACCCCCACTTATATCACTCTTTAATTATTTTTCTTTGTATTACTAACTGAAAAATATCTTATACGTTAGCCTAAACTTGTTTCTCAGTAAAAATTCTTCATCGGGATTTGAAAAGTTTACAATTATTTATCCTGGACAGTAGTCCTTTAAATGTTCTTGCATAAGTTAAGACTCATCCCGTATATTTAGTGTTCAAAAGTTGGATGAAATAAAATTGTATATTTAAAATTATAGTCAGAACTGTAATTTTTTAAAATATTCTTCAACATATTTAAAATATTGTTTAAATTGTACATAAAACCTGATTTAAGAAGTGTGTGCTACAGATCTAAAATTTATAGTTTTCAAGTTGCTTATACTGCTTTGAAAAATCCATACAAAACTTATTTAATTCATTGGAAATACTGAATCATATTTTACATGAACAATTGCACTATTTTATTTAACTCAATTTTTGAATTCTGAGTTCATAATAAATAATTATGATTACTGAAAAATAATCTGATAAAACTTCCCAAATGATGAAGAATGACAGAATAATATGAAATGATGAAGAGTTGCCAGAGAAATGAAGACAGCTTATATAAAGACCTTGAAAATAGTCACTCGGAAGAAAGTCTGGTCAAATTATTCGAATTTGAAAATATTTTGGTTGTAATATTATTATTGAGCATTTCCAACGAATTTAATAAATTTTTAATGGATTTTTCACAGCAATATAAGTAATATGAAAACAAACCTTGGGTATGTAGCACACACTTCTTAAATGAAGACTTAATGACAATTTGTCTATGTTAAACATAAAAAGACACAATTTTGTTTAATTCATTTTTTAATTCATTAATTCAAAAATAATCTGATAAAACTTCCCAAATGATGAAGAATGACAGGATAATACGAAATGATGAAGAATTACTAGAGAAATGAAATAGCATACACGATTCTATTTCACTGAATTTTTGAATTCATAGTCCATAATAAATACTAGGGATGTTCAAATGAAAAGGTACGAAACGTAATTATGCTTACTCAAAAACAATCTAATAAAACTTTCCAAATGATGGAGAAATACAGGATAATACCGTTTTAATATAGTTTATGTATAGATCTTCAAAATACTAATTCGGAAGAAAGTCTGGTCAAATTATATTGTAGTACTTTAAAATATCATGTTTTTCATTAGAATCTGAAAATATTTTTATTGTAATATTATTATTGAACATTTCTAATGGATTTCTATAGAGTTTTTAATGGATTTTTATAGCAATATAAATAACTTGAAAACAATAAATCTTTGATTTATGGTATACACTTCTTAAATCAGGATTTTATATATAATTTAAGCATGTTAAACATGAACAAATGCACAATTTTATTTAATTAAATTTTTGTATTTTCAATCCATGATAAATAATTAAGATTATTCAAGGATAATCTAATAAAACTTTCCAAGTTATGGAGAATAACAGGATAATACGAAATAATGAAGAATTACTAGAGAAATGAAGAAAGCTTATGTATAGACCTTGAAAATACTAATACGGAAGAAAGTCTAGCAAAATTGTATTGCAGTACTTTAAAATATCGCGTTTTTCATTAGAATTTGAAAATGTTTTGATTGTAATATTATTATTGAGTATTTCCAATGAATTGAATAAGTTTTTAATGCATTTTTCATAGTAATATAAGCAACCTGAAAGCAATAAATCTTAGGTTTGTAGCACATACTTCTTAAATCAAAATTTGATGTACAATTTAACTATGTTAAACATAAACAAACACACAATTTTATTTAATTCATTTTTTGAATACTCAGTCCATGATAGATAATTATGACTACTCAAGAATAATCTAATAAAACATCCTAATTGATGGAAAATGAGAGGATAATGAAAATGAGAGGAGAAATAATGAGGAATTGTTAGAGAAATGAAGACAGTTTATGTATTGACGTTGAAGATACTAACTCGGAAGAAAGCCTGATAAATTTATATTACAGTACCTTAAAACATAACGTTCCATTTCCTTATTAAGGTATATATCTTTCTCTTCCAGTGTGACGTTCATGGAAAACGTCCATATATCTCCCCAGAAGATCTGATCTACGCTCAACCGGTCGCCATAAACCCAGTTGGTCGTCCAATCCCAACGGTTCCTCTCAAGCCGCCAGGTAGAGGTCCAGGATACGGTCCGCCAAAACCAGTACCGTTTCCACCCAGGCCAGGTCCATTCCCATCCAGACCTCACTTCCACGGTCCACCTCCACGGAAAGGCTACGGTCCCCCACTATCGCCACCACCAAAACCGTACTTCGATAAAACCTACGTCTCCTCCGGATCTTCTTCCTACGATTCCTCCGAAATTTTATACTCAAAACCGCCAATTGGAGCAGAGTTTCCTTACGAAATCGAACACGGGCCTTTCCACAAAGAAAAGAAGCCTGTGGAGGTAATCGTCAACGCCCAAGGAGGCTCACTGACCGCAGCTGGAGGCAGTGGTGTCCAACAGCATGTCCATCATCACTTCCATCACGCTCAAAATGGACTAAATGGCATTGGAAAGGTTCCACTAGCTACGATACCTCTAGTTAGTGAAAGTGTCGGGGCTGCTTTGATTGAGAAGGATACCAGCTTCAAACCAAGTACTTTACTTTCTTCGGCAGGTGGATTTGAAAGTTCCAGTTTTGGAGGATCGAGTTCATCTTTCTCCTCGTCAAATCTAGGAGGCAGCGCTGGCAGCTTTGCTTCTTCAAATCCTTCAATAGGAGGCTTCGGATCCCTAAATCCATCTGCGGGGCACCTGTTCGGCGGTGGCAGTAGCAGTACGTACGGTGGGCAATCTATAGCCAATTACGGTTCGGCAGGATTAGGTTCCTTCGCTTCAAAACCGTTAGGAGTCTACAACTTGGGCCCACAAAGTTTCGGGGCTCCTTCAACATCTTCCCTATACACCAACACGATCGGATCGACCGTTGGTCAATACGGAAATTCTCAATTCTACAAGAAAGAGCTCAACACCAACAGCTTCCAGTCTAACAGCATATCAAACGAGGACAAGTACCAAGGATTTGAATCGGCGAGGGCCGAAAATTTCGACTGCGTGTGTGTACCCTACGATCAGTGTCCTTCGCACGATATTATCGGAAGAAAGGATGATCTCCTTCTGCCGTTAGATCCGAGGAGTATAAAGAGCGACATCCAAGCGGAACCGATTGAAACTGAGGAAAGAGTTTTGACAGACGGCAACGGAAATATGACGGTCATCAGGGTTCCTAAGGGAACGCCAGCTTTGAATAGTACCGTTGAAGGAGCGAAGGAAGAGAGAAGGAATAAAAGAGAAGCACCCGTTGAAAAGAAGAGCGATGATGCTGGCGGAAAAACGGCCGAAGGTGTAAGTACAGCTTCTCTTATCATGATTTTTATCGTTTGGGGTGCTAACATACAGTATTAACAATCTTGTCAATTATATGTTTCTTTGCATTGGTGCTGTTTTCAACGTTTTTGTATCTAAAAAGAAATGTATGTGCTAAACGTAAGAACTGCAAGTGTGGTTCTGAAACGGGATTAAAGATTGACTAAAATCCACTAAAATAAAAGCGAGGGGATATGGATATGGATTAATTGTAAAAGTGTCGGGGAATTTCACGTCAAAATTAACACGAAAAATTCTGTATATTGCAGCGCGAATTGGGTGACATCACAAAGAATGTCAAACCCACGTTCGGGGTGTCCTTCGGTCTTCCGAACCAATACGATCAACAACCATATCCATATCCGCATTATCCGCCGTACTTGGGACACCCCCAGGGAGGAGGTAATGGCATAAATCTCGGACTGGTTTCCGTGAATCCCCTGGTCGCCCTTCAGGTCACGAAAAACGATTACGGCGATAAGGTGCTGAAACCGTTCGTCAATCTTCACGTTACCCCTAACAATTATCTGGTTAACAAGGTGCAAGATTTCCTGTCTTTTAAGAAAGGGTTGATTTTCAACCAGCACGAACATTATCACCATTACAAGCCTTACGGTCATCCGCCGATTTATGGTCATCCAACAATTCATAGCCGTCCACCGACCTATGAAGGTCCTCATGATTACCACGGTCCTTATTTGGAACACCCACCAGGTCAATACTTCGAGCACAACGGTCCCCCCGTTGAACATTACCATCACCATCAAAAACCGCACTACATTGAAGATGACGGCTATGGATATACAGGGTTTGGCGATGAATTTTACGGCAGAAGTCTAAACAACAACAGCAACGGTCATAGCATATTCGAACAATACCAAAATATGTACCAAAATGATAATAATGGTTATGCGAGGGATTTGGGCGATTTCGGAGCTGGCCTGACGGATTCTTATGGCAATCCTGCCAGTAGAATCGGTAAAAGCTTTCAAGAATCAAAACAGGTCAGGTTCCCAAATGACAGAAAAAGAAGGAGCCTTGAAAACAATGAAAAAACACTTGAAAAGGTAACGGACAACAACAGCACCAAAATGGATTTAATTTAATGCAAGCACAATGCTTTAGATTTATTTGTATATCGCACGCTAACATAAACAACAGTCAATTACACATTTAGCTATTGTAGCTTACCCTTTCAGAGACAATCCTATTTCGGAAATGGCTTCGGGAGACCGCAGACGTGCGGTCCGAGGCACGTTTGCTGCAGAAGACCTTTAAGGCCAAACATTCCGGCTCCAGTGCAACGTCAGTGTGGCACCAGAAATGGACAAGGCATCACCGGAAGGATAAAGACTCCAGTTTATGTGGACGGCGATAGCGAATTCGGGGAATACCCTTGGCAGGTTGCAATCTTGAAGAAAGATCCGAAAGAGAGCGTTTTCGTATGCGGAGGAACCCTCATTGATAATTTGCATATCATAACTGCTGCTCATTGCATCAAACAGTAAGTATCCTATAATTAAATTAGCAATAACAATTTGTTAATAATAATTTGTTAAAACAGCTATAACATGTTTTTGCGTGCCATATTATAACATGTTACATTTATTTATTACATACCATTATTTAGTTTTACAGGACAATGGTTTTAATCTTAGACATAAAAGTGTTTCAATTTTGAATGTTTTGGAAACAATTCGTTTGTAATAGTTCTAATCACACATTTGTCTAGTAGACGAATTTGGCCAATTAAGAAAACCATACTTTGATAGCTGAATTCTTAACACAGCAAACATAATCGGTTATCAGGTATTTTTATTCTTCAAGAGTATCATTTCAACTTTTATGGTTAACATTTTTTGCTGTTTGTAAACCAAAGATTCACTTATTATTGATTTTTAAATCTGATGGACCCTTAATCATAACAAAAATTGTAACTAGAATTGTTTGGAATCTTTGGCTTTGACAAATTCAAGGAATTGTCACCTTTACAGCAACACTCAAGAAATACTTGCTTAACGCACGTTTCGCTAACTAAATCAGCATTATCAGGAACGATGGTGGTTTATCATCGCTAGCTTAGTTGTTCTTTTGAAATAGAGCTTAAGGCCCCCAGCACAAATATAGAAACTTTTCTTGCTATCTAACTAGTAATATCTAACTAGTAATATCTAACTAGTAATATTTCAGTTGTAGCCCACTAATATTCAAAGTTTGAACAATTGCCACCACTACAGCTAAACCGAAAAATGTATTCAGTGTTCAAAAATTAAATTAAATAAAATTGTGTATTTAAAATTTACAGTCAGAACTATAACTTTTTAAAATAATATTTAACATAGTAAAATTGTACATAAAATCCTGGTTTAAGTATGTGCTATAGATCAGAAGTTCGACTGTTTTAAAATTACTTATAATGCTATGAGAAATCCATAAAATACTTACTTCATTCACTGGAAATGCTGAATAATAATATTACAATCGAAGTATCTTCATATTCTAATAAAGAACATGATATTTTAAAGTATTGCAATATAAATTGACCAATCTTTTGTCCAAGTTAGTATTTTCAAGGTCTATACATAAGCTTTTTTCATTTTTCTAGTAATTCTTCCCTATTTTGTATTATTCTGTCATTCTCCATCACTTGAAAAGTTTTGTTAGATTATTTATTTATCATGTACTGAGAATTCAAAGATTTAATTAAATAAAATTTTGTATTTATTAATGTTTAACATAATGAAATTATACAGAAAGTTCTGATTTAAGAAGTGTATGCCATGGACCTAAGATTTATTGTTTTCAAGTTACTTATATTGCTATGAAAAATCCATTCAAAACTTATTCTAATCATTGGAAATGCTCAATAATAATATTGCAATCTAAGTATTTTCAGATTCTAATAAAAAACATGATATTTTAAAGTACTGCAATACAATTTTACTAGACTTTCTTCCTTGAAATATTTTCAAGGTCTATACATAAGCCGTCTTCATTTTTCTTCTTCTTTCTTCTTCATTATTTCGTATTATCCTGTCATTCTTCACCATTTGGGAAGTTTTATCAGATTATTTTTGACTGATCATAATTATTTATCATGAACTCAAAAATTGAGTTAAATAAAATTGTGTATTTGTTAATGTTTAACATAATTAAATTGTACATAAAATCCTAATTTAAAAAGTGTGTGGTACAGATCACAAGTTTCATTGTTTTCAAATTACTTATAATGCTATAAGAAATTCATCCAAAACTTGTTTAATTCCTTGAAAAATCTTAAATTTGAAGAATTTGAAAATATTACAAACAAAATATTTTCAAATTCTAATCAAGAACATGATACTTTAAAACATTTGTATGTTCTACATAGTTAAATTGTACATAAAATCCTAATTTAAGAAGTGTATGCCATAGACCTAAGATCTACAAGATCTAAGTTTACAAGTTACTTATATTGCTGTGAAAAATCTATTGAAACTTTATTCAATTCATTGGAAATATTCAATAATAATATTACAATCAAAATATTTTCATATTCTAATGAAAAACATGATATTTTAAAGTATTTCAACACAATTTACTATCAATATATCAATGTATTAGCTTATGTAGTGGTCTATACATAAGCTTTCTTCATTTCTCTAGTAATTCTTCATTATTTCATATTATTCTGTTATTCTCCATAAATTGGAAAGTTTTATTAGATTATCCTTGAATAATCATAATTATTTATCATGGATTGAAAATGCAAAAATTTAATTAAATAAAATTGTGTATTTGTTCATGTTTAATATGCTTAAATTGTATATAAAAGCAATCAAAATATTTTCAGGTTCTAATGAAAAACATGATATTTTAAAGTACTCCAATATAATTTGACCAGACTTTCTCCCGAATTAATATTTTCAAGATCTATTCATAAACTATATTAAAACGGTACTATCCTGTCATTCTCCATCATTTGGAAAGTTTTATTAGATTGTTTTTGAGTAAGCATAATTATTTATCATGGACTAAGAATTCAAAAATTGAGTTAAATAAAATCGTGTATTTGTTCATGTTTACCTAGTTAAATTGTTACCCATTTATGTTCATATAAAAGAAAAATAAAATGAATATAACTTTATTTTCCTTGCTTTAATTTCAGCAAATTTTGCTATTTTAGCACTTAAATTCAACTCTTCGCATAATTTAATTTCTATAGAATATAACAACTTATTCAATATAAAATAATTTATTATTTTAAGCCCTGAAAAACTACATTTGGACTCAACTGTAGTTTGTATTGATAATAAAATTCTTAAGATTATATTTCAATTGGGAAATGCATTTCTGGTTTGGCGAATTTTTTAAAGCATTCTAATGGAGACCAATCACATATACCTTGCTAGATGCAAATCCATACAACATTTTCGAACCAAACAAGTTATTATGATTCTCTAGTTGTTTGAATCTCCCCTGAATTGAAATTAACTTTTAAGAAAAGTTAACTTCTCGAGCGCCTCCTTTTTCTAATCTTATATTTCTTAAATTTTGGAAGAGTATTAGCCCTTTCCCATAATTTTTCAACTTGGACTTTTGATTTCACAAAGTCTACATTTCTGAAGTGCTTCAAAAAGTTTTCCAATCCTTTTAAAAGAGAAACTGTTGTCTAAATGTTGATTTTGAGTTCATTAGTTTGTCTAAATTATGTCTAATACCCTTTATACTGGCAATATTTGTAGTGGCTTTCAGGTAGTGTCTAGGTGGTTATTTAAAATGTTCCATCGTGCAGCTGAGCTATCAAAAGCTGTGCAGAATCTTTGAATTATGTCAAAAAAATGTTAAAGCCATTGGAACAAACAAAGCCTTGCTTCCCCCCATTGTCATAGAACTATCCTCTATAATCTTGAAGAAGAATATGCAAATTTGATAAATGAGCAGATTTGATTTCATAAAAATTGATTGAAAAATATTCCTTAATTTCAAAACCATTTTCATTTTCTTTTTAATTGTACCAATTCAAAAATAATTGCTTCATTTCAAAGAAAAACTTTAGCTTTATATATAAAAGCTTTAGCTATTTGTAACACCTTCTTAGTTAAACTAAAGAAGGGCTAAACACTGTGGATTTATAAAGTAAGCAAAATATGCATCCTGTTTTTTCTGCAAAGTCTTCATAATCGGCTGGTTTATGGTTTTTTGCATTTTTCGACAGTAGGCTGCACAATTGTTGTTGAGTTCTTTCCTAAAACATTCTTCAGTAATTGATGCTTTTTTCTTCTTCAGATACTCCGCTTATGACTTAAGAGTCCGTCTAGGGGAATGGGATGTCAATCACGATGTCGAATTCTTCCCCTACATCGAAAGGGACGTCTCGAACCTTGTGGTGCATCCAGAATTCTACGCGGGCACCCTCTACAACGACCTTGCGATCCTCCGGATGGACAAATACGTGGATTTCGCGAAGCATCCTCACATCAGCCCTGCCTGCCTTCCGTCGCCGTATGAAGAGTTCGCTGGTACGCGCTGCTGGACGACTGGATGGGGAAAAGATGCCTTCGGTGATCACGGAAAATACCAGAATATCCTGAAGGAAGTTGACGTGCCAGTGGTGGGAAACGAGCAGTGCCAGAGGCAACTCCAAAATACCAGATTGGGATACGGATTCCAGCTCCATCCAGGTTTTGTATGCGCAGGGGGTGAGGAAGGCAAAGACGCTTGCAAAGGAGACGGAGGAGGGCCGATGGTGTGCGAAAGAAACGGCTCGTGGAAAGTGGTTGGAGTCGTCAGCTGGGGAATCGGCTGTGGCCAAGTTGGTGTGCCTGGAGTTTACGTTAAGGTTGCCCACTATCTCGATTGGATAAAACATATCACGCAACAGTTTTAAATTTTAGTTTAGAATCAACATTTTTTTGTACATTATTTATAGAATTAATTATTTATAATAAATTATACAATTTTTAATAATAATGATTTTATTCATTGTCATATGTTTAACAAAGTATGTGCATTTTTTATACAAGATCATTGGACCAACGAAGTTTTAGATATTTAAACACTGACATTAAAGAATTTGATCACTTCATGATGAATCAAGACAAGGAAAAATCATGCGCGGTGTAACCCTGTGTAACTATGGCAAAAAAATTACGTTTGACGACTTCGTCAAACGCTTTTACGTCAAACGTAATAAAAAATTGCATAACGAAGACCTTAAAATGCCTTCCTTTAGATGTACTCGAAGTGTAAGAATTCTACAAGAATCTATCGAATCTGACGAAGAAACGTGGGTTAGCGACGAAGAAAGCGTAGCAGATTTGACGATTTTCCAACAGGTGCAAAAAGATTTCGACGATCGCCAAAAAGAATTGCAGGACTACATCAAAAGCAAGCAAACGGATTGCGATCTAATAAAAAGTAAGATTTGGATTTCTTTTCTCCAAAACGTTTCCATAAACTATTCAAACTTATTGCAGATCGTTGGGTGGAATATCTAGATAATGAAATCTTCGTCATTTTGCTGGACATCTTGAGGAAGATGTTGATTAAAGCGAAAGAAACGAACAGTCTAAAAGTCGGTTGTTATTTTATTTGCTCGTTATTATTAAGTGTATTATTGAATCTGATTATAGTACCATAAAACTCCGTACAACCCTATGGATTTTATAGCAGAACAATTGTGGAACCTTAATCCACATTACCCGACAAGGAAGGAACATTGGATGGAACTTTTTGACATCGACTGGGTGAGAGATCATCTCAGAACTAGGTGAATAATATGTAATGTATAACAGATGACAACTCTATAATTCTCCCATACAAGAAGTAATTATTATCAACCCTAAATATTATATTATTTCAGTCCAAGACCTTACTTTCCTTTTTCATGGATTTGGAGTAAAGACCATGCTGCTTTAAAGATACAAGCATATATGAGAGGACATTGGGTGAGAAGAAGGGAAGATGTACAAGAAATGAGGCAATTCTGGAAGGTAATTATGGTTCTACAATGAATTATACCTAGTAATCCATACAAAAAAGGGCTTAGAAAAAGCTTTTAGTATCAACTAAAATAGCTAGTTTAGTTAAATAACTAAAATAGTTATTTAATCTACATAAGTAAGATGTAGAAAGTTTCCATCATTTTCAAGCATGCATAATGCCTTACAAGACATAAAAAGTGCGAACAATTATATCTGTGTGTTAAAAAGTAAAGATCAGAAAAAAAGTTAAGGATATCTAACAAAACTTTCAATCAAACTAAAAACAATAGGAGTTGAAAATAAAGTTGAGATGAACTTACTGCACTTCTACTTACTTCCACAACCGTATTCACAACTTAATAGGAAAACCAAAAAAAGAAAACATTTAAGAATATTATAAGAACAGGTCAATATACCCCTGGTGAGTTATTGCTTTAATAGTATCTAGTTATGCCAACTAAATTCGCAATGGAGGCACCAGTAGTATGACTTTTTGTTGAAAATTCATCTACCCAATGTATGTCACATATTATAAAAACTAAAAGATAAAATATATTTTGAAAAAGCAATCAACTTTATACACAAGAGTTTCATTATCAATAGTAGTTTTGTAACAGATGTGTTTTTTATTAAATGTTATCATTACTAACACACCTTCAAATTTGAATACAATATAGTAGTATATTTATACAGTACGGTCTCTAAAATTAGAAGATTTGGGATTCCATGGATTACTATTAAAAGATACAGGAAACTTTAAGTTTAGATTCAATAACCTGTTTTAACACGTTTTATTTTGTGCTCAAAAATTGCTCATCATACAAAAAAATAAATAAATCAGTAAAGAAACAACTTTTTTGTATTTTTTGTAAGTAATATTGCATAAAAGTTATTAGATTTAGAAAAAAAATCGGTGACATCGCGCTATCAATTTCTTGAAAAAAAGGTTTGTTTATACTTTTAATGTCAAGGCAAAGCACATTTCTTTTAATAGTACCATATTTCATTGAATTTTCCAAATTTACAAAAAAAAATTGTTATTTTGCTTTAACTTTAACACTCTATATCTCGTAATGTGAGCATTTTAGGATATAGATTTACAGGAACTATTTTTCTTTGAATGTTCCACGGAACAACCGCTTTAAATGCCGTAACGCAAAAAAAACAGCATATAGAATAAGTAGAGGGCTTTCAGAAATGTCCAAGTCAAACATAACCGCAATTGATTAGGCAACCAAACTTGCAGTATACTAATGATTAAAATAAAACACCCTAACTGTCACAATTAAGAAAGTCAGCGGCGTAACAAAATTAACTTGCTGTTAAATAATAGGAAAGGAAATATTCATTATTATCACTGGGTATTAACATTGAATCCTATACCATTAAACGAGCGAAAATTGTATATTTGTTAATTATGCGATGTATGTGCATTTGATGAAACGTTCTAATAACGAAAAAAATGCTCGTATACTTAATACTAGTGGACGAACGCCTATGTTTGAAATGTCAAGATCTGGTTACTTTTTAGTGACACAAAAATATTATAATACTGCCAACTACGATAAACAACTTCTTAGAAAAAGAATTTGCATTTGATCGCATGGAACTTTGAAAAACATATTTGACATTTTTGAAAAATATATAAAACTCTACATTATGTATACGGGCTGTCCCTGAAATCATGGGCCATACTGTACGGGAAGATAAAGTGCACATAAAGAACCAATTTAAGTATAGAAATGTAGAGTCGGAAATGAAAAGAGGGCAAACAAGAAATGTCAGAAAACAAGAAACTGGCAGGTCTAAGAAACTGTCAAGTTGACATGACAACTGTCAAATTGCCATGACACCTGTCAAATTGCTATGACAACTCTCAAATTAACATTGAGGATGTCAAACTGAACTTTTCATTTTGGACCCCACATTGCAATACATAAATTACTTCTTTATGTGTAGTTTACCTTCTGTTCTGCTGTCAATTATGATATCTTTATCCTTTGGTATCCAATTTTATCACAGTCCCAATTTATTCGTCATTTAAATTGAGTCATATTTATCGAATTATTATATATTATTAATTCTTATATATTATTTATTATAATATATAAGAATTATATATTACATTATCATATTCTGAAAATGTTTCAAACAGTCTAGCAGGATTTTACTTTTGGTAAGACAATCTCTTGATACGAAAAATTGTTTAAAGTTCATAAAGCTAGGCGTGCTATTTAAGCGCACATTAACACTTTATGCAAACAATTAAATACTGGAAGCTTTTGACATTTTACTTAACAGCAAAATGATCTAAAAATACATGCAGAAAAAGATTGTAGCATTGAAAACGCTACATAACCAAAAAGAATTTGATAAAATACTCCAAAGTGTCAATTCGTGAATCACCAAAAGGATAATACAGAAATTGTAAAAAGTTTTTGCCTAATTTTTCCGGTTGAGTCGATTCAGGAAAAAACTTTTGAAGAACTAACTAAGGGACCTTTGCGACAGAAAGGTCCCTTAGTTAGTTAAAGCAGATGACATCATTTGGAAAGATGTGGTATTCCAGTATTCCAAGTTATTTAAGAAGAACATGCCAATTACTTTATTTAAAAGAAATAGATTAATGTTAACATGCAATTACTAATAAAAGCAGTGAATGTGTTCTTGGCGGGCATGAACCAGCACCGAGAAGTTGTAGCCACCTTCATAAACCACTAGTCTTGTCAAAAGAAGCACTTGCCAAAAACTAACTTTTGAAAAACTAACTAAGGGACCTTTGCGACAGAAAGTCTGGCAAACATTTTTAATCGTGTTTATGTCAGAATAACGAAACATGGGTGCATAATATTACATTGTATAATGTATAAACGTTATATAATGTAATGACACAAAGTAGATTTACTCATTTAAATATTCTTCAATAGAATGAAGTTTTTGAGAAGACTTGTTTCTCCAAAATACTTATAATTTCAACCAAACATAGAGCAATAAGAATAAGGAATATGTAAAGAACGTTTTGCATAAGAGGAATACATTTGGGAGTGCAGCCTCTTAAAGAAGCACACACTAGTTAAAAGAGGCACTTTTAAGGACTTTTAATTATATCAATTATACTTTGAAAAAGTGTAAGGTTATTGCACTGAAGTGAGGTCGAAAAAGAAAATGAAAGGTTTAAAACAACAATAAACTATATTAACAAAACAGACCTTAGTTCTACACTTCAATACCAAAAAATATACTTATAACTTCAAATTTCCTGGAGACTAACCAATCAAGAGCGCAAATTAAGATTCAATTAATTGCAATCAAAAGCACAACTCTATACTTATAGTTACTTAGCCAAAAGATGAACTGATAGTCAGAGGTAATCCTCAGTGAACTTAGCACTTATAAGCACCCATTCTAATCACTGAAGTACCGAGAACTACTGCACATAAAATTGAAACATATTATAAAATATATTAAGAACAGAATGAGAAAGACTTGAGTATGCTACAGGGAATACATGTATAAGGAAATTTCAAGTCTTGGCCAATCCAAAAAACAGATGAAGATTTCAACTATTAGACCTGGAGATAGAGAAAGAGGCTATGCCATCAAATTTTGATGTGAAAAATGTCGTATGTTTGTGGCAAAAAGTTTATGCATCAATAGACCATAAAATGCTTGAAACGGTATTCAGGAAATTAATCTCCTCACCACCTCCCAGATTAAGGAGAATTCTCTTAATCTGGGAGTATTAAGTAAAGTATCAGAACATTCTTCAGCAATAACATACAAGAACGGAATATCTTCCAATATCATTAACATCTTCCAAGGCCATTTATGAGGCATTACAATTATTTCAAAGCAGATGACACCATTTGGAAACATGTGGTATTCAGTATTCTAAGTTATTTAAGAAGAAAATGCCAATTACTTTATTTAAAAGAAATAAATGAATGTTAACATGCAATTACTAATAAAAGCAGTGAATTTGTTCTTGGTGGGCGTAGCCACTAGTTTTGTCAAAAGAAGGACTTGCCAACCACCGACTTCTCCAAGAACAAACTGCAAACTAACGGCCTGAAAAAACTGAAATGTAACATGAAATAAAGCTAGGTAAGAAAAAAAAAGAGATCACCAAGATACAGTCTCCATAAAAGTGTTAAAAAATAATGTAGTTATCAGATTATCGTAAAAACAAATTACTTCTCACTTGATTACAACTTTTTTTATCATAGGCTCTTGAAGCAGATAAACGAGAAGCTAAAGAAAAACAATCCACTATACCGCCGTGGTGTCCATGCAAGGAGAAAATGGAAGAAAATATATGTTACCGCTAATGTATTTAACAATGTTCTTTATAAATAATTATACACTTTTTATTATAACTGAACTATAATTATTATAATTCAATCCCTTTGTACAGTCGAGGCGCTACGGGTTTTCCTAAACCAATATCTACATCAACGGTCGGTTTTTCACCCTCCTCTGCTATTCTACAGTTCGTTTTCTTATTTTTCACCACGTGTCTGTTGTACGCAACTTCCATTACAGGCTCCTCGATTTTTTCGCCTTTAATTTTCATTTCTCGTAGTAGAAGCTCCCGAAGCAGCGGAGGCAGCTTCATCGTTCGCGGTAAAATTCTAACCTGCGCTTCCGGTTTGCTTTCTACTTTACAATATTCCTGTTCCTCATCTTTCGAAAGCAACCTATAGTCCGCTTTGTAAGTTGTCGATTCCAGAGCAATAAGGTTAGGTAATTTTTGGCCCCTGAACATCTTCTCGACGATTACCCTAACTTTACGGACATTCTAGAAAATTATAGAGTACTTACTCGAAAAACAAAAGCGGCAGGAAGGATATTTACATCAAGAGATGCTTGTTTCGGTTCGGGCAACACTTCAACGTCCACTATTTTCATGTACGAAGGCTCCGGATACTTTTCGAACGCACTTCGCACGACCGTACGACCGACGCCGTAATTTTTTAGGTTCCCTACGATTTCCCACAGCGTTTTCCCTTTAAACGTTGTTGTTCTACCAATATATTTATACGGCATTTTGTTTGACAGTTGCAGTTTTATAGGTTATGAGTTAAAAACCGCACGTGACATTTCAAACAATATATTGGTTTATTGCCAACCTTCAAACGTTTTATAACTTCTAATAAAAATATATTTTATGGGGTACATTTAATACACAGTTTACTACAAATTAAATGCATCGAATATTTCCAAAAAATCTAGATTATTTCTATTTGCATTAATGTGTCGCAACGTGTATGTATAAATACATGCAATATTTTTAAAAACAAGGTGATAATTTTAGGGTGAAAAATTGCAGAAAAACATTCTGCATACCTTAAATGACATTTGATATTCATGAATTTGAATTTTAGGTTATATTTTAGTACGCTGTTGCTACATAAAAACATTTCAAAAATTGACTTTTCTTTAAATAACAAATTGAAATGTAACATTTTTGGGGGGTTATCTACATGAATTGAATTTTTAAACAAATATTCAACTAAAATAGGAACCCCCTATTTTTTTTAATTGACCACATCGTAATATACTCCTTTACCTTTCATTTTCATCTGACGGCGTTGTTATGTTCTATTTTATGATCGAGAATTATTAACTAGTAAATGAAGATTGTTAACACGGTATAGTAAAAATAAACAAGAAAAGCGTCGCGTTATTATGATTTGATAATTAACAATGAATAGTTTCGACAATGACACATTTCGAAAGTAAGATATTTTGACAAGGGTGTCTGAGATTTTATCGAAATGTCAAGGTCAGTTCTTGTATATATACAGGGTGAGTCTCCGGGAAGGCACTCGATCGATTATGGAGAAACTATTAATATGGAAAATTTGAAAATTTGGTGGTGTACTAAGGCCGTTGGGGGACATTCGGTTAAAATATTTTCAGGTTAATAGCACTTCCGGTTATACCGGAAATTTGAACCCAACTTTCTTATTTTAAATGAAACACTCTATATGTTGTTACATATTTAGATTCTACATGAAATTATGAACACATTTCATTTATAATGTCCTATACCTAATCCTAACCGTTTTGAAGATATTTCAATTTTTAAGTGAAAATTGACGTTTGCAGACCGGAAAACAATTACCTTTTTTTCTTATACTAAGAACTTTTTAGTTACTTTGGGTATTTGTTCTTATATAAGAGGATATGCCTTAATAGTTTCGGTGGAAAAATGTTGTAATTACCAATACGTGGTGATCGAAAGCGACGTATAAAGGCGGAATTAAGAAAACTGCCGAAAGTCAATTTTTTTTAATGGAACACCTATATTTTTGTTATTCTATATTATTCCTTATTAAAAAGCAAGGTGAGTTTGTGTAAGGTTGTTTATTTCAAAAATGTATACTTTTTGAGATATTCACAAATTTATAATAATCATAAAAGTTATGTCAAGATATACTCAAACTACAGGGTGTGTCACGAAGGTAGCCTATTAAAAGAATGCGCAAAACGGAGAAAGGCAGCGAGCTAAAATGTAGCATAGATAGAACCACTTATGTGAACTTTCCATACAAAATACTTACGTGACGGCGATACTTCCGGTCATACCGGAAGCAGATGTTGATTTTATCGTTTTAAATGGAACACTCTCGTTTCTTTTACTTCCGATTATGATTCTACATCAAATTTTAAAAGGAGTATATATTAAACACACCGAACTTAAATATCATTCCTTTCACGTAAAATAAATTGAGGGGACATCTAGAAACAATTCGTTGTACACTTCGAAAAAATTGTACTACATTGAAACAAAATAAGATAGAGTTCAATTTTTTTTCAAAGGTCGGAAATAGTATTAGAACATAAGTAAGTTATAAGCTTATTTTATAATTAACTATCCATTCACAAAAGGTGTTTTTACATCACTATTGTACAGTTTTCACTTTATTTGAATGTTTTAATTTTTAACGCGTGAGACTAATAAGGAACACAAAAATGGCACAAGTAGCATTTTCAAATGAGAATTATTTAAACCATTTATTAATTCATTCACTCATAGTTTAATAATAACAATAATCAATTGCATTATTACAAAATTATTGCAAAATTGTAGAACCTATGGTTTATTTGGGTGATTCATAAATAAAATGAAACCCATGCTTGATGAAGATGAATTAAACATCACCGCTTTAGCGTACTCCATGATTTATAGACAAGCACGTAAATTATCTACATTTTCATCATTCGTTTTGTACTCTTTAAATTATTAAATTTTATTAATTCATAAAATATTTATTAATAAAATTTTACTATGTACTAAAAGAAGTGAAATACCTGACTAATTATAATGCAGACTTTTGTTTTCACAGCAGACAATTAACTAACAAGAATTTTTATATATACAAAAAACACATTAAATTATGTTCCATTTGACTCAATACACTTTCTAGCACGATGAACCAATGCATGCATAGACTTTTGTATGCCATCCTTAGTAATGGCCTTTAGTACCTGCACCACAGCTACTTGAATGGCTAAAACATCATCATAAAACGATCCTTTCATCGCAATTTTCAAAATTTTCGCAAAATTTAATATTTTCTTTTTGTTCCATTATGTTTTTACGACGTCAACACAATTTTTACCGTTATCCAAATGACTCTAACTTTGTAACCTGTCATCCGAATAACATGAACTTGGGTGCGTTCGAAAGAGGTGACTTGTATCTTTCTAAACATGTATATATATATATATATATATATATATATATGTTAATTGTCATAATGTGTATGTATTGTCTAATATGTATAATACATTAAATTTAATTTTTAAACAAATTTCTCACAATTCTATTTAATATGGCAGTTGAAAATAAAACACCATAATTATCCAGCAGCAGTGTGTTCCAAAAAATTGACACATTTCCATTAGTTGCAACGCAATTGTAAACATATTTGCTGGCAGAGAAATAGACATTTGCAAAATTGTATCAGAAACTTACTGATGGTGCTTTTGTCAGGATGTTATTAAATTTGTAACAAAACTATATATCTACGCGCCCTTAGATAATCGAAAATTTCTAGAATTATAGAATGATATAAACTCAGCATAAAAAGCTGCACAATTAATGGATGTCAAATGCGTTTTCAAATTAATCTTTTTTTTTGCGTGACTACACTTTTAAATGAATTAAATGTGAAACTACAAAGGTGTTAATAAGACAATTATTATCATGGTTAATTAAAGCATTCAGAGCTAAACTACAAATTTTCAATCGTAATATTATTTCCCACAGCTTGCCAAAAATAAAAGAATTCCTAGCGGATTATTTTTATACTTAACAATTATATAATAAATTAATTAATTTAATAATACTTTACATATAAGTATATGTAAAATCAAAATATAAAAATAAAAAGAAAAGTCTGTCGATTTCAGCAACGAGTTGGAAATAATTGAGAAGGATCGATTATTGGGCGTACGTAAAAAAATGCTGAAGGGGGACTATTGATAACTTGGTATACTAATCCTGAAATTTTTAGCTGTTTAAAAAAATTAAATCGCCACATTACCCACTCACAGCTCTACTTATGCTCTTGAATCCTTGTTTTCGGAGATGAATTCCACAAAAGACAGTTCAAAAAATAGACAACTGATGAATCTAGTTTGGTGTTTACATTTTTAAAACTAACCGGAAATATGAACCAGATATAAAACATTGGGCATTCAAAGCACAATCGCAAAAATCTCATTAAATGCTATTTACGTGCTATCTACACTACTATTAAATGTCACTACTACTACAGGAGCTCTTTTTAAAACCATTAAACCCAGGCGATTTACAATTCCGACTAGAATTTTATTTATGAATGATTTCGTTTGAAGGGTAAGGATAAAGAAAATTTCGTCAACGATGTAATTTGGCCAATAACTTGAACAGGGGGAGATATTTTAATATTCTTCCAGCCCTCGAAAATATGTCTTTAATGGAATTTCTAACTGCATTCTACCAGGGAGATGGTGCACTCCTTCATAATACTAGGATGGTTGGTCGATTTTTGGGGGAGCATTTCGATGGACAATGAATTGCCCCAATAACTTGTGCCTGATTTAATAAAGTTTAATAACTTTACTTTGGGCACGACTGAAGACGAAATGTATACTAACCCCTTGACAATTAATAATATATTAATGCAGAGGTTACATTTATAATAACATAAATGTGACTTATCCAACAAAAATGCAAAAACTGATATGTTCCAACTCAAGATATTTGTATTGACAAGTGCTTATTATTATGCAAAAGGAAGTTTGTCTTGGAAGCAGTACATTCATTCTAAAAGGAGCCGATTTAGAAGGATGTATTTTTAGATTATGACATCTCAAAAATAAACTAGAACCTCCCTTGTAGAACTTACGAATGAAGTAGTCATAAACACAAGTAGGAAAAAAGTATTGTCCATTATATACGTTCAGAATCACCACAAAGTATAGAATCAGTATGAATATCTCGATAAGTGACCAAAAAACAAACAGTATGTCATTTCCTTACAAGCAAGTTAGGAAAGCAAAAGATTAATAATATATTCTATCCTAACTCCTGGAATATCGAAATTACCGATACGAATGCTAAGGTACAATTTGCAAACTCCTTTGAATCATACTGTCGCGTGATTGTTACGAAAAAATTGTTTCTCCACGAAATCACAATTAATTTTATAGAGCAAATAAGTATGTGATGAATTTTCGAGACAAAACCAATCATACAAACATACTCTCTGATGAAAGTGAATTATTTATTTATTTCCTCTTTGATTCCAGTTAGAATTTTATTGAAGAACAAATACATTGAAGTGTATGAAAAAAAAAAGTAATGTCGAATCCTTCGGTTCGATATTGTCGACCAAAGTGTTTATAAAGATCTCAAAAACAAGCTCTAATGCCCTCTTCATTCCAGGTAAATAGAAACACGTTATCGCTAAAGCATCAACCCCTTTTTACAATGACAGATGAAAAAGGCACTCAGGTATCAACAAACACTCCATCTACCTGCAATGTGTGCCAGCCCAAACAAGCAGAAATGAATAATATACACCACTAAAGGCGAACCTTTTTTTTGTATGAAAATAAATTATAATCAAACACATAACTTACAGAAAAATCAACGACATTTAATGAAATTTATGCTGTTGTAAATTGGTGTCAAATGCTTTACGCTTTATTCATATTTTTATGAATTATTACTAAGGTTTTCGAATAAAAAAATTATTTCATAAATACACTTATCGAATAGAAAATTAAATTCCCTACCCATCCATGAAAGGTTTTTCTATACCGATCTTGCACATTGTTTAATTTGTGTTCCAATATTTTAGTTTTTAACAAGAATTTACTTTTATTGTCAAATAAGTAAATCAGCAGTTATCATTTTTTGCCAAACGCATTTCGACGTATTTTACAAAAGTATTTCGGCTTGTCACTTTTACAATCTTCTGCCGCTATAAATTTTATTTTTAACCGTACTCTAAACGTAATTTTCCAGGATACATGGGGCATAAGTTATTGGGGTAATTCATTGGCCATCGAAATGCTCCTCCAAAAATCAACGAACCGCCCTAGTATCACGAATGGATGCATCATCTTGCTGGTAGAGTGCAGTTAGAAATTTTAATAAAGACATATTTTCAAGAGCTGAAGAAATATTAAAATATCTCACCCCGTTTAAGTTATTATGCAAATAACATCGTTGACAAAATTTTCGTTATTTTTAAAAGGTACCCAGTCATTCACAAAATTCTAGTCGGCATTGTAAATCGCCTGGTGCTAGGTTTTGAACCAAGTAATATTCGAATTGATGTCATTTTACAAGGATCCTATTAATGCTTTTAAAACGAACTCATATAATAGTAGTGGTATTTAATAGTAGTGGCATGTAAATAGCATTTAATAAGATTTTTGCGATTGTACATTGGATGCCAAATACTTTATATCTCGTTTACAGTTCTTTTCTTTTAATAATGTAAATACCGAACTACATTTATCAGTCGGTATATTCCTTGAACTGTCTTTTATGGAATTCATTTTAGTAAACAATCACTCAGAAGCAAAAGTATAAGAGAAAATTCATAATATGGTGGTTTTATTTTTTTAAACAATGAAAAGTTTCAGGAATAGTATTCTAAGTTACCAGTGGTTCCTCTTCAGCATTTTTTTAAGTATGCCCAGTAATCAATCATTTTCAATTATTTCCAATTAGTTTCTGAACTCGTACTTTTATTTATAAATAGATTGAAAATCAAATAATTGTATTTCTACAGCCTCCAAATTTAACCACTAATCATTAAATTCAGTTTATCCACAGATATTACGTCTGGATGTAAAATAAATTTTAATGTTTCTGAAAATTGCCTGAGCTCCATAAATCTGATTGAAAATTCGTTAATTTTCGATTAAACAATAGTAGAAAATTCTTGTGTCAATTTAACTTTATCTGACTTTTCATGAGATTCTAGATCGGCACAGATTTTTTTCTATTTTTGAAAAATATTATAAAAGTGTTAAGAAATAAGATCATGGTAGAAAATTTGTAACTTAGCTTTGAATGTTTTAATCAAACATGACAATAATTCTCTTATTAATACCATTGGAGTTTCATATTTAATTCATTTAAATATGACCACACACTCAAAAAAAAACATTAATTTGAAAAGCATTTGTGATCAGTTAATTGTAAACCATTGTATACTGAGTTCACGTCTTTAAAAAATTTTAGAAATGTTCATTTATTTGAAGTGCACATCATTCAATAATTCTAGACATTTTCATTTCTTTAAGGCACGGGCAGATATAAATTCGACTAATTTAGTTACAAATTTCATAACATTACCCATTAGCTTAAAGCTGACCTTAGCGCACAAAACCTGCTAATGCATAATGCAATGAAAACCCAGAATTGAATGTCCGAAGCGGTCGACAAATAAACTAACAAAACCACCTGACAAAAGCACCATCAGTAAGTTTCTGACCCAATTTTGCAAACATCTCTTTCTCTGTCAGAGAATACATTTGCAATTGCGATGTAAATATCTATTTATTTTGTTTTTGTCGTCTATGACGTTAAACTGATTAATTCTTGTTTGACACTTTCTCCAGCACAAAAACGAATAAAAATAACTAAACGAGCTGATCCACTCAATGAATCAGAAGATTTATTTTCTTGATGATGAGCCAGATTTTTAGCAATTTGCAAGATTTTGTCTTTCACCATATTTCCAGTCAAGGATATATCTTTTATTTTTTGAATATTTTTCCTTTGTTTTCAAAATGCTTTTTTCATATACATCCATCATTAGAAGGTTTGGCAATTACATTTGAGACAAATAAATTTTAGTGTTTTTAAATGCCCGAGCAATACACCCATGTTGTTCGTTTTTACTTTTTTTAAGGAGCGATCTATGATTGATCGCATAATGCTGTTTTAATGTCGACATTTTCAATACAACTGTCCCGGAACATTAAACACACACTACTTTATTGCCTTTGTTAACCATGCCATACCCACCACGCAATCAATTTTGGAACTCCCTACTGTTGGATAATTGTGATGTTTTATTTTCATTTACCGCACTAAATAGAACTGTCACAAATTTATTTAAAAATGAAATTAAATGCATTTTTTATAATTTCAAAAAAAAACACAATTTTATTGCATGCCTAAATTATATTAAAACAATTACAATTCATTGATAGAGCAATATCTCCAATAAAAAAATATTACTTGCACTACTTGTTTCTACGAAAAGCGTAATGAAAGTAGGGAAGATTGTATTCGTATATTAATTGTTACTGTTTGCGTAAATACACCTATTTATCTGTTTATTATTTTCACTACTGATTTGTTGTGATACGAGACAGTAAACTCACCTAAATTTACGGTATAACGTGTACTAAATAAGTCCGGAGTGAAAACATATCACCATATTTATTTAGGTATTTCTCCTTTGCTGTAGTACTCTGTAGGATTTTATTAATAAATATCTTAAGAATTAAAAAAATAATAATTTAAAGCTTACAAAACGGATGATGAATATCTAGATAATTCATAAGCAGAGATGTTTAATTCATCATCCTCAAGCATTGGTTTCATTTTATTTATGAAGCCCCGAAATAATTCATAGGTTCTACAATTTTGCAATAACTTTGTAATAATGCAACGGATCATTATTATTATTATTACTAAACGATTTTCTTCAATTATGTTACCACATTTCCCATGAAGTAATAAAAGATTTTTAAGCAACCCTCATTTGAAAGTTCTGCGTGTGCCATTTTTTTGTGTTACTTATTAGTCTCACGCGCTAAAAATTAAAACATTCAAATAAACTGAAAACTGTACAATAGTGGTGTAAAAACACCTTTTTGTTGGTGGATAGGGAATTACAAAATAGGCTCATAATTTTTATTACACCATAGGTTTTCAAAGTGGTCCATACAATGGTAAGTAAAAATTATTTTGGGGGTCCGCGAAGAATTACCTGGGGTACGCGAAAAAGATGGAAAGTTTTGATATAAAAAATTCGACCATGCATAGTTGTAATAACCTCCGTTATTTATGATTTATTTTATTTATAATAATTAGTTCATTGAGTTCCAATATTTTTAATCAAATATTGTCTCTATAATTCTAATATCATTATTCTTTATAGATTTATGTATAATTCCTGCACCAGATATGAAAATTTGAAGGAAATATGCATTTGTTTACACTTTTTTTGTCACCAAAAACTTTATTTTGATACTTTAATAATATATTTGCCAGAACAGAATTATTAGTAAAATGAGCGCTATTGAATAGTTTTTATAGTACCTAGTACAGCATGTGACTCCACAGCCGTTCATATTAGTTTTGATGATAAGTTTGGTGGAGCTCTACCACCTACTAAATAAGTATAGTATTGAATTTAATAACTATCGCCCGTAGCAGATTTTAACGTGTTTGTATGTACAGGAAATATTCTGACAAATTTTCATGCAGCAACATGTCTGTAATATGACACTATAAATTTATAACTGTTCAATGTGTCACATGAAGTGCATGTAAGAAAGTGATACAGAGTGATTTAAGTTACCTACCTAATCGAAAGACACCTTACCTATCTACGTAAGTATTTTGGTCAGTGCTGTGAAGTTAGCCATAGATTCCAGCCATAGATTTAAAACATTTATAATACGGTATTTATTGCAACTAATCCGTTATAATAGTAACTATATTACATACCTAGATACAAATAACTATCAGGGAGATTTTAACATATCGAGATTTTAACAATTTTTTTTATTTGTGAATTAAAGGACACGAGTACGGTAACTGCGGGAGTGTTTTCGGTCAACAGGGGCATCCCTATTTTGAAAAATT
>JAWQRM010000175.1:0-27371 GCA_033557675.1 Coptodactyla brooksi
TCTTTTGAAGGCTAGGGCTAACTAAAAATCATATGGATTTAATACTAGTAGCGCCATCTATGTGTCAGCCTACGAACTTTTCAGCCTACCTGTTAGATTCCCGGAATCATATCTAAATACATAAGATACTTACAAAATGATTAGTCACTGGTGTATAGCGATGATAATTCGTTCTTCAAAACGATAACTTCCGAAATTTGTGTATAGCAATATTTGCTGCACATGCATAAATGTATAAAACCAGAATTTTTCTCGCAATGTTTGTTTACTATATTTTTAGAAGTATTAAGTAAATATTGTTGTGGATATACGTGTAGTTGATAAGCATTAATGATAGGATCGTATGGAATAACTTTAAAAATGTAAAACGGCGTTTACAAAGTTTCAAGGGCATGATTATATCAATCTACAGCTTTTATGGTGAGTTAATTTGACCAAAACATGAAATTAGAACATTTTGTGAATTTTTTAGCATGTACTGCACTTTAGCAATTCAAATTCCCGGACTACGAATGAATATTTGATTTTTTTAATTTTATGATGGTGCTTAAAAAATCAAGGCCAGGTTTGACGAAAAAATAAACATATTCTCGTGATTATTGAATTAAATTACTCCTTCGATTCAATTACTTTTAAATTACGCAATTGAGGCTAACAAGTAAAGAAATACTTGCTTAACCATAGCCTGATGAGAGAAATCCTGCCCCCACAACTGTCTTTGAAGGTTAATATCAACTAATCGATACATTACATCCAGGGTTAGTATGTCAGGGGTAATTACTGTAGCAACTGCACGCTAGAACATTAAAAGGAGAATATTATGTAAGGATATCGATTTATTTTTTTTTTTTTGTAAACGATGAACTTTGAATTCGAAAACAAACTTTATCAACAAAAGCAATTAAAAGAAATATGCGAAGCTAAAGTCCGATTAATTGTAGTTTCATAATAATATTATGCTGTAAAACGTAACTTTGAATACTTTGAACTTATCAATACCGCACCGGCAAAAAAAACATTGTATTTTCTACTATGACCCTTATTCATACAAAGTTCAAAGTCTTTCCATTAGCTCTGTTGATAAAAATGATGAATATTTACTAAATAAAAGAACACAACGCAGGGATAAGAATTAAAAAAAAAAACATCGTAACGCCATTCAATTAAATTCTTTTTATAGTACGTTTATAGACTTACCCGTTTGTTTAATTAATTACTAAGTCCCTCTAAGCGGAACGAACACCTTACAGACCGAGAGACAACACCGAACTGCGTGGAGGTGTGTTTCGTTACTCCAGGTTTAACTTCGGGCGCTTGCGCTTCATTCATACGTTGAAAAAATTTGACGAAATTTTGTGGGTACAGATCAAAGTGTCTCTGAGATTACGAATTGTACCCAGTATACGCTGTAAGATAATTTGTGTCTAATCAGAGATTAACAACGATGTTTATCACATCAAGATAACCGCAAACAAGAATTTAAATTCCTTTACTTTTATAAGGCACTTTTTCTGCTCCTTAATTCCACTCAAAATGCATCAGATCAGTAAAAAAAATAACCAGTCTAAAATTCGCAAGGTCATTAAGAAGGTCATTAAAAAAACAATTAAGTATTATTTTTGAATTCGCCACACGTAACCTTTGTTCAACCGTCGTCTGCTTTTTATGAACAACGTGATAATTGTTGTCAATTCAAAAAAAAAAGAATTAGCAATAAAATTAATATTTTTGTATGTTTTTTTTTCATTGTAGAATTATATAATAAGTACGTGTTATGCACCTGTCCGTCCTAACTTTAAATTATTCGCTGAGTGTCAAGTGAATTAATTTTAACCAACTGGCTGATGCACCCAGTAAATAAAGCACTTCAATTTAATCTCCTCTGTTATCTCATCCTGAAGTTTCAGATGCGCTCTAAGCGACTGTTCTTGTTACCATAGGAAACCACATTAATTAAGCAATTAACTTTCATTGGCCATATGTGAAGAATGAAATATTTTCGTGTAACAGCCACTTCCTGTTATACCGGAAGTCGATATCAACTTCATTATTTATAGTTACACATGCCAATTGATACTTTTGATTTTTTTTTGCGATAAATGCCTACTCATATTTGAAAGTGGATATCTTTCCTGGCAATTAATTTTAAGAAATGCAGTTTTGGTTTACAGTTAAATTACAGGATGTAGCTAAAAAAGCGGATTATAATCCCATAACGATAAAATGAATTTAATATACAAAATCCAGGGCTTATACAGTCGCTTATTTAAATCTGTAATAACATAATAATTATTTAAAATTATTCAAATGTTTTGATTGTAGATATTAAAGAATTTTAAAAACACGTGGGAAAATACAGTATAAATTAAGACACATCATAAATTCTAACTTACATAATATTTGAAATAAATAATCTTTTGTGGTGTTCAAGATCGACTTGTATAACAGTACATCTGAAAATTTTGAGGAATGCGCCACACCCAAAGCGTCCGTGACCTCTACGCCACTGGATGCTAATAACATAGCAATACTTAATGTTACTAGGCAACTAAAAATTGAATTCAGTTATAAAGTAGCTAAACTTTACACAATTTAATTAAATGATGTATTCAATCAACTTCGTATTTTCCATTTTGTTGAATAACCTTTTGCCATCTTTCTATCAACTTCATGATTCCACACTAATAAAACATCTCATTCTTATCAGCAAAAATGTGAAGCAAGTTTTTCACACCATCATCATCATTGAAAGTTTTATCATTCGAGAAGTTTTGCAAACACCTAAATAAATGGTAATCTGATGGTGCAAGGTCAGAGGTATATAATGGATGCTATATTGGGAAGTGATGTCACACTTCCGAACCAAGCTCCAATGATTTTTGACGAGGCACTAAAGATGTGGTCTAGCGTTGTCATGCTGAAATACGATTATTTTACGATTTCCCAATCCTGAACGTTTTTCTTTCATTGCTTCATTTAATCTCACTGGTTGTTTACAGTACCTACATAATCCCACCAAACTAGTAGCATGATCTTCTTTGATGTAGTGCAGTTTTCGATGTGGGTTGTGTCAGTTCATCACATTACAAATTATTGTAAACAATCCGCTTCTCAATTAAAAAATTTATCGTTTCCATTAAACTTAAGGTGCAAATCGCAGATGTTGAAGGGTTGTCTTAAATGAATCTCTTTCAATTCGCGTTGAACCCAAATGTCGAGCTTTTCAACGAATTCAAGCTTCTGCAAATGCCTGTTGATGATTAAATATGAGCTTGGAGCTTTTGACCAACCTCACGTATTCAAGTATGGCGATCTGCTTCTATTATGACTTTGATTTCGTAAACACCAACTTCAGTTGGTCGACCAGAACGTTGGTCATCCTTGAGTGAAAAATCTCCAGTAGGAAATTTGGTAAACCAATTCTGACAATTTAAAATATAACGAAAATGCTTATTTTTGCACCCCATGTTAAACTCAGTACCAAATTAAGACCTGCAAACAAAACTACATGCAAATTAATTCGAAAGTACGATAAAAAGAAATAATTTAAAAATGTACCAAAGCCATCTATTTGAGAAAACCGAAGTTACTAGGTGGTAAATCGGAAAGTGATTTCGTTTTTTGTCTGTGAAAATTAAAGGCACTTTTCTTAGAGAGTACAATATTTTATGTAATTACATATTCACCATTTTGGTCCAACACCTTTTGCATTCTTTCTGGCAGTAGCATGATTCCACGCTCATAAAACTGCTGATCCTTGCTGGCAAAAAACTGATCCAAGTCATATTTGACGGCTTGGTATGGTAGAACATCCCATGCAGGCTGCAAAAGCTTTTGTGCAGCGATTCTGGCCTATTCTATTTAAGTGAATCATGCAGTTTGTCCAGTTGATGACAGTACACTTTAGAATTGATCGTGGTATTCTCCCAAAAATTTTGGAAACAGCTTCTAAAAATTTTGCCAACTTTTCCAAAAAAAATTGTAACTTCTAAAAATTTGTTAATTGTATATTTTGAACGGCATTTTTACCTTTTTTGTAATGAAAAAGCAAAATGTGCAGAAAATGCTGTTGATTTTCCATGTTTCATAAGACACAAAAAGAAAACAATTGCACAGAACCGAACAAAATATTTTCACATATATCTGTGATGATTTCTATTTTGCAATGTCAGCTGTCAGAATATATAATGCATATACAGAATTGAATGATAAAGTCAAGTAACCAAAGTATTCCAACTACAAAAATTTAAAGTACCTAGTATGTGTCTGTGATGTTTTCATCAGAAGAGTAATCGTATTCCTGAAGACGACTTATTAGATGAATCGAAATATGTATTTAATTCTTTAATTATTGTATTGCTACTGATTGCTGAATGAAATAAGAATTTGTACTATCAATAACACATTATATTACTACTACTATTATAATAATTATTTTGAAATACTTCTATTTTTAAGTAAAGCATGTGTACTTAAACTATTACAAACGGCTTGTTAACAAATAAACAATAACCAAAACATCTAAGCAATGCACTTTGCAGTTTAGCTTTAACAGCTTCTTTTAACGAATTTCTTTTTTATAACATTAAATCCATAAATTATATGCTTAGAAATTAACTAAAGTATTAAAAATTGTCTAATTGTAAGAGTACTAATTAATAATTAATCAGTATTAGTTAATAATAAACTAGATTGCAAACAATATCTGTCTTTGATAAATGAGTGTTCACTATTTTGTAATTGATAATACCAAAATAATGTTCAAAACTGACCTTGCTAAAAACGAGATTCGTATACTTGTTAAGTAACTAATTAGAAGAGTATCTATGTGCATAAACTCCTTGTTCTCTGATTATTTGCTGATTTATTATGGATCTTCACTTTGCTCCTACTGCAAATTTTGCCACAATGGCAAGGGAATGTAATAATGTGCGCGTCCTAATAATTTTTGTACCCGTTCTCTGCTGACTTCGGCAATTATTTCATGCATGCAGTAAATACGTGATAAAACTACCAAATTGTTATGGCAAATGTTATGCTGTTTACTAAGGACCATGCTTCCTTTTTTGTTTGTTTCCATTGAAAGAAAAATATATTTTTTAGATAATATTCTTTAAAACAAAGATATGCTGTAACAACACAATATCTACTGCGTAATTATCTACACATCACATCACATAGCTTTAACAATTTGTTAAAGCGACAATTTTAACTTTTATAACCGATCAATTTAAAAAAAAATTAATTTCATTATGAATAATTTTAATTTCATTATTAAGCATTCTGTTTTTAGATAAATTCGGAAAATGCGTGGATCTTCTATAATTAATACGGGAAACGCGAAGAACTATAAATATCCAGACACAATAATACATTGAGTAAAAATAGAAGGTATAAAATAGAAAGGTTGATCTGAATTTGCGAAATATATGCAACCAATCACACAGAGATTTTATTACTGTTTTCGAAGTAATAATTTACAACAATGTCTTAATTTTGCGACATAGAAATGTATTTATTTCAGTGTAACATTTATAAATGAATTCTTCTTAATTTTAAAAATTTGAACGGCTTGTGATGTCAATAAATTTGCGTTGGCTACCCTGAATAACAATTGCTGGAAACAATTTCAAATCGAAGACAAACGAAAAACGTTAGGGTTTTCTGTTGTTTATCGAAAAAATAAAATATAAAATGTCTGAGATTAAACAACGAGCAAAGAAAATCGGATACATTTTCGACGAGAAGTTAATATACCATTGTGATAAATTGCCTACCATATTAAAAAGAGTAAGTTTTTTAGGTTATATGTTCGTAAATTACACTATAACTAAAGTAGATGCTTTTGATTCATTATTATTCACTTTCGTTCTTCTTATTTTAAAGGCTTCGGTTGTGCAAGATTTGATTAATTCCTATAACTTATTAAAATGTGATAATGTTTTAACCGTAAAAAGTGTTCAGGCAACGCAGGATAACCTAAAAGAATTTCACGCGAGTTCCTATATAGATTTTTTAAAACAAATAAATGATTGTGATGATAGTGAACCTTTTGAGGAAGAATTAGCGGAGTATGGGTTGACGTACGATTGTCCGTTATTAGAGAATTGTTATGATTTTATATCTGCCGTTGCTGGCAGTACGTTGACGGCGGCTACTTTATTGTGTTACGGAATCTGCGATACTGTTATTAATTGGTTCGGCGGTTGGCATCATGCTCAAAGGTGTATATTTTATTTTTTTTATTAACCACATATGTTTAAGTTTTCTTCTGTGCTTTGTCAAGCATATTACGAACTTGGTATTAACTCTTCTTGAACATATATTGACCCCTGATTTGCCTTCTACTTTTATGGCAAATGTCTCCTACTTTTCAGAAAATCATTCACTTGTTTCTCACCATTCGAAAAACGTGAACAAATGCACCCAAACCTTGGTTTTGCTAAAAAATAGCCTGATATGAAATAAGTATTTTATTGGCGAAAGCGACCAAAGTTCTGCAATTGTTTGGGTTTTTCCAACAGGACAGACAAGTGAATAATATTCTGAAGAGTAGGAGAAACCCTAGCGTAGCTCAGATGGTTACAGCATCTGTTCGAAGGTCAATTTATTTAGTAGGTCAAGCTATAAAAGTTTAAGGAACTAAAGCTACAAATTTACAATTTTATTTTAGGGATAAAGCAGAAGGTTTTTGTTATGTAAATGACATTGTTTTGGGTATACAGCGTCTGCAAAAAAGGTATAAGAGAGTTTTATACGTTGACTTGGATGTTCACCACGGTATGTCAAATGTATTATTATTATATCATTATTTTTATTTGATAATTGTTCCTCGAAAAACTTTTTGTAGGGGATGGTGTACAAAATGCATTTGAATACAGTAATAGCATCCTAACTTTGTCATTCCATAAAAGATGTTCTGGTTTTTATCCTGGTTCTGGGTCTATAGAGGAAATAGGCCAACTAAATGCCTTATATCATTCCCTAAATGTACCATTTTTGGAAGGAATTAGTGACATGACTTATTTAAAATTATTTAATAGTGTTTTCCCAAAGTAAATAACTTTGTACTATTACCTCCTATATCAGTTTCAGAAATGCATAAGCTTTTTCAGGGTTTATAATAGTTTTAATCCAACTGCAATTGTTGTTCAATGCGGTGGAGATATTTTGTATGGTGACCATGTAGGACAATGTAACATTTCCATTAAAGCAATGGGACAATGCATAAAGCAAATTCTAGATTATAAGCAACCAACCTTGTTATTAGGAGGAGGTATAAATTAACTTTTCAATGCAATTACATCAGTAATCTATAATGAATTTGTGTTATTAATACTATCTGTTTTTTAGGTGGTTATAACATTCCAACTACCGCAAGATATTGGACTTATCTTACATCGATAGTTCTTAATAAAGAAATTGATGTAGATATACCTGATAATTCTGAGGTAATTATTTTTTGGCATCAGCAATAAATAGTAACCTTGCAGTTTACATTTTTTAAATAACTGTTTGTAATGATTTCAGTATTTCATGTTGTATGGGCCTACGTATGAATTACACAATGAATGTGGAAATCAGAAAGACTGCAATTCAACAGAGTATGTTGATAAAATAATTGGAACAATTAACGTGTATTGTAGTTATGTTGAAAATAAATAGAATTGTTTATTAATTTTATATAAATATGTTTTTGTCTTAGCCTCCAACCGCAGGCAATGTAGATACTGCGTTTAACTTTTTCCATATAATTTCATGGATCATATTATCACATTGCACATGAGGAGATGCTTTTCCTCTGTTGCATCTGTCTACTTTTATTTCAAAGCATCAAGGGTCATTTTTTCCGTTTTCATATCTTCAGACAAGATGTTTTGATCACATCAACACATAGGTTACGACTTGTTTCATCACATTATGTATAGAATATACTGTGGTTGTACTGCACATTTTTATTCAGTTGTACAACAGTATTTGAATCGTTTACATGTTAATTGTCACCCAAAATTAGTGATATGTCGACACATCCAATATCTTGCAATAACAATATGGATCATGAACCTTTATTCTAAACTTGTTATAATGATTACAGTGATTGCGAATCCAGTGATGGTTTCGTAAATTTAGGAAGCAAAAACAGTAGTTTTGAAGAAAATTTTAATGAGAGCGATGTCACAATCTGATGAAGATGATGGTGGTTTTGCAAGTTGTCATGTATGGAATGAAATGGATATGAATAATATTCCTGCTGCTCATAATAAAACTTGAATTGATATATCATCACAATAATGCAATGGTTACAAAAAAAGTGTTACAAGAAAGTGTATGGACATCTCATTGATCAGGCTTTGTTCAATGCATTTGTTATTTTCCAAAAAGTTACGAACAACACCAAAAAGAAGGTGTTTTAGGATGTAGAATGGTGGTCATTGAAGAAATCTTGTAGAAATATCTACCTACTACACCCCGACATGTACAAGGAGACAGAAATACAGGATTTGGCAAAAAGACCTCCTGTATTTAGAGAGAGAGTGCTATGTGAGTTGTGGTAGGGATATGGCGATGAAGGAAGTATCGATCGATTGCGGTATACCTGCTATTTGGAGGAGTGTAAGAAGAATCCTGCACAAAGATTTTCACATGCACCCATACAAGAATTATGTGAGAGATTTTGAAACTTGCAGAGCTGTGTGTGAGGACATTCTTTAGAACATTCTCCCTGGCAATGTGACCCACTTCCACTTGTCAGGTACTGTAAACAAACAAATATTTCTGCTACTGGGCAGCAGAAAACCCTAAGGAACTTTACCAACAACCACTTCACAGCCCTCATGTGATAGTTTGGTGCGCTGTTGCTGAATTTAGTATGTGGGGTCCGTATTTTGTTGAAGAAGATAGGCTAATGGTAATGGTTACTTTGAATCACTACTATCACGTGAACCAGTTTGTTGATTCCACCAGAAATGACACGAAGAACTATGGACAACTTCCGGGAAAGGCTTCGTTAATGTGTCAACAATGGAAGACGCCATTTACTGGGCATAATTTTTAAAACCAAGTAATGTAAAATGGCATAGTATTTCTTGTTCACAAATAAAAGTATTTCTTCTGTATCTTCCTTTGTTTGTTTGTAACTGCTGTTTGAAATACAGAAGGTCTTTTTGCTGGACCCTGTTACAACAAGGTTGATAGAAAGGCCCTTCCTTACTTACATTTCACCAAGCTCAGGAAATCTTGAAAGGTTGCAAGTAGTGCTGAAACCTAAAGGCAGTAACTCCAATTAAGCAATACATCCATTTATACTGCCATGACATTTTATTTAGAATGATGGTAGAAGCATTTTCAAAATAGCACTACATTCCTCACAGCCTGACCATAATTTTGGGCCTGTATGAAAAAATTTCATGCCAGAAATGAAACCTATTCGTTTTTGGTAAAATTTTCTTCAACCCTTTCGCTACAATTTATGTAACTAAAAGTTTTTAGTATACATCAGAACTTCTCTGGGAGGATATGTCCCTAGAGGATTGAAAGGGTTAGGGTATAGTAATTTTAGCTTATGCTTGAGCATGGATATTAGGTAAAATAAGTTTGAATGGTGAGACCTGGCTCGAAAGTAGGTCCCATCATTGAAGAATTGGTATCATCATATATTCCGAACTTTGGTGGTCCTAAATAAAACAAATCATGCAGTTACTTGTTACACGTTCAACAACTACATCAACATTTTAACGATGTGTTTGATGTTTCTTGATGCCTCATTGACGAGCACTGTTTCTTAATCGTAGTCGAGATGTTTCAGCTTATCGCTATTCTCAAAAAGATTTGAAGAAGAAATTGAAGAAAAATATTAAATAAAAGCACCAAAGACCAACAAGAAAATGTTATATTAAATTACATCAATACAAAACGCATTAAATCAAATTCATATGTGGAAAAGAGGAAAACAACGGCATAAACTATTTACATATCGCAATTGCCAAGAAAGAAGATAAAATAAAATACAAGACTTACAGAAAACCGACACAAGTAGCTAACAACTCATTATCCGTCAGCGCACCCCACGCAACATTTGGATGCTTAGTACTTACATAGGCTGAAAATAATTCTAATGTAGAAGGAGGATTACAAACAAGAAATAGACATCATATTACAAATAGCTAATAAAAATATCGATAACTAATATAGGCAAAAAGAAAAGAAAAACATTCAAACAAGAAACAAAACAGCCACCATAAGAAAAATATTCAAAAAGGAAAACAATGCGACGCAGTCAACAATAGAAAAAACGCAAAATGGAACAATCCAGAATATACAAAATCAAACGCGGCACATGTGAAATGAATTACATTGGACAAACAGGAAAACATCCTATATAAAAAAACAAGCATGATTCCAATTACGCAGAGCATCTTCACATAAATACCCACATACCTGGAAATGGAGAGCAGAATTTCCAAATCGTAGAAATCTTAGGTAAAAGCGTAAAACTGAATATTCACGAAAACTTAGAAATATTCAAAGAAACTCTAAAAAATCCCGCAATAAACATCCAGGTAAATACCAGCTCCAATATTCCAGCCAATTAAACTTCTACAATAAAATAGTAATCCACCCTATACAAGAGAAAACAACAAAGCATATTTCTCGATAAAAATGGTATTACAAACGATGCAAAGGAACAAAATTGGGTCTGGATATGTATTCACTAAACCTAAATATGCACTAATAATTAAACAGTCCTATCACTATTATTATATCAATTTCAAAAATTATATTCCACGTGAATTTCTATGCTTAATATTACTTTTATCTTTACTGCGTTACGTTACTGATATTACATGTTTCACTTTTAATTAGTAAATCTTGAATAATTAAACCGAAACAAATTACTATCATTATTAATATATCTTGACTATTATACCATGAATTATACAATATATATCCGATTACTTATTTGAAGCTGAAATTAAATCCTGAAACATAGGCAACCCAGATTACTGAAAGACGGCTGCAATTAATTTAAAAATTAGTGCCGAAATGGATATATTGGTAGCTTTAAAGCTTTGGCTTAAGTGCCACAACGTCTATGTGGTACGCTTAGTTAATAATATCCATATTGAAGGTGTCAGTACGTTAAGAACGTTGCTAAGTCGATAAGTTAGATTATACTTGTTTTAAATGTCAATATATGACAGGAAGTCTGACATCGCATGTGTCGTTTATTATTTAATTCATGTAAAATCGACATTAATATAGGATTAATTAATTTTATTTTTAATTCGCATTTAGAGTATTTTTTTAATTGTTAGTTTTTGGGGGATAAAGTATGTCTTTATGCACAAAGGAGTTAAAGTAAAACATAACCAAAAAACTGCTCTTGACAGCGATCACGGCAATCTGATAAATAGTAAAACTTCACTGCTGTCACTTGGAAGTTTTAAAGTCAAAGTGACAGCTGTCATTTCTCGTTAACGCACTTATCCGTAGAGACATACTTTAATGCGCTTGTGCATAAAGACGTACTTTATGCACTGAAAACAAGCAATTAAAAGCGTACGTTAAATGCGAATTAAAAATAAAAATAATTTTGTTTAGCTTCTTTATTTGTACAAAATTACGCTTGATTAGTTTTCGATCGAATTCAATGTTCAAGATGTGCTATATTGATTTGACATAAAACACGTAATTTATTATACATGTCATTTATTCCTTTATTGTTCCTTAATTCTTAATTAATGCAAGTAAAACTTAGACTTCATTCAATTTATTTGCTAGTAAAACAAGGGACAACAAGAATTTATTTACTCATAGTATTTAAATAGCCCAATAGCTTTCTTTTACGAAACACGTAAGATTAAACATAACCTCAAACTGAACATGGGTTCACTAAATTAGTAATGTGGTTTGAACTATCCCAAGTGTGCATTAACCAGGTGACATAACAATTTGACACCACGAATGTCGGGCGACAATATTTACATTAAAACCGCTACAAAATGTTCAAAAAACACCGATTCTTTCTGTACGGAATTATCGTTATAACGATAGTTATTTCGGTGTGTTATTTTTTAAGTGCTAACAAAGAAGTGCGCGTGACTTTAGCATACGACGACGAATTAAACAAATACAATCGGGACGATAGCAAAATATTCGATTTAAACTTCGTGTACGCGATAAACGCCCAAGGTTGTCAACATTTCGATTATCTCGCTGTGATTATAGTGACATCTTACTTTGGACATGTCGAAGCTAGAAGTTCAATGAGAAGAGCTTTTTCAAGTGAGGATTTGAAAGACTTGGGATTGAGAAGAGTTTTTCTGCTTGGAGAAGCCAAAGATGACAAATTTACCACTCAAGAAGCGGTTGAAAATGAGGGCGAACGATTTGGGGATATTATACAGGGAAATTTTCAAGAAGCTTATAGAAATTTAACTTATAAGCATATTATGGGTTTAAGATGGGCATCTTATTTTTGTAATAACGCTAAATTTGTGATTAAAATGGACGACGATATTGTAGTTGATATTAAAAAAGTTGTTAAATATCTCAATAACACCAATTTTGCGATGAATAACTTTATTGCTGGACATATTTTAAAAAATATGACACCAAAAAGAGATCCTGCAAATAAATGGTATGTTTCTGCAAAAGAATATTCAACAAATGAATATCCGCCATTTGTATCTGGATGGTTTTATGTTACAACTCCAAAATTTGCAAAAAATTTAGTAGAACTTGCAAATGAAAATCGCTATTTTTGGATTGACGATCTCTACATTACCGGCATTTTGGCGCAAAAGCTAAATGTCACCTTCGTAAATTTAAATCAGTATTTCGCTGTACATACTGAATTAATGCAATGTTGTTTAAGAGATTTGCCAAAAATCGACTGTGAATTTATTGTTGGACCGAATGGTGGTGATAATAATATGTTTTATGAATTTAATAAATTAACCCGTGAATGCGCCGCGAAAAATTGCACTGAAAGAACCAAACCATTAGAGAAAACTTGCGTTTTAGAAAAAACATTTAACGTAAACAATGGAAGTGCAGTCGTCGAACCCTACAATTTAGTTGGTTAAATCTAAATTCTAACAAAAAAGGGGTTAAAATTAAATTGTTAAATTGCAATCATTATTCTTTTCTTACTGTTCTGAATTAATACTGAATATTAATATAAAAATATAAGTTATAATTTAAAATATAAGATAAAAAATACTACAAGTTCAAGTTAATATTTCAAAAAAACAGTGAAGTTGGATCTTGGGTTAACAAAGTTTTTAATCTCAAACATTGTAATGTCTTTAAAGACAAAACGTTCTGTTATAAATAGTATAAAAATTATAATGAGTTTGAAGTTTTGTATCTTTACGTGAAGGAATAATATTTGAACCTAACTTATCTCGAATAAATTAACTTGAAAACATTTTATATGGTTATTATAAATTGCTGCAAATTATTAATTTAGAATTTTTAAGAACTTATTACTCATTTTACAAGTAATTTTATTTTTTCAAGAATCTTATAACCAGATTTAATATGCAAACTGTTTTCGATAAAACAATAACAAGAAAGTATTAAAAAAAGAGAAGGCTTAAAAATAAAAATGTACTCAAATCTTTGAGTATGAGTCTTCCAAGTTAGGCATAAGAAAATTCTGATTATAAATACTCATTCTGTTGTGGGCTCCACTTTAAGGCGTTTCAAAGACTTTATTCTTAACAAATACGAGTGAGAAAATTTAAATGATACATTTTTAAAATTTTAAATGTAGTTAATAACATAATAGTAATCTAAAACGTCATAATCTCATAGTTTAAATAAAAAAAAACTAGATAAACATTTAGATGGCAAAGTCAAAGCTGTTAATAAAATATTATAAAAATTAAATGAAAGAAAATGATATACAAAAATTGATATGTGTTATATTTACAATAAGTACAATCAGACAAAAATTGCAGATAATTTGCTCTATTGAAAAAATATTTTATCAATATTGTATAATTTAACAATTACACAAGGTGTTATTATCCTACCAATGTGCTGTATTTATTATGTAATTGTAGGATGTTCTTACCTTTACGAAACAAAACGGTTTACAACATAAAAAATAATTGTAAAATTGTAAAAATTGTGAGTACCAATTAGAAGAAAATTCAAGAAAATGCTATAGTCTGCCAATGTAAAAATTGAATTTATGCTTACCTTACTTTAAAACCACTTTGTGGTTTATACTTACCTGTTTACATCGATTTTTATTTATATAGTGTTAGAAATGAATCCATTTTTGCAGATTTGTTTAAATCTTTATTTTATTAAGATTTATAAAAAAATATTCCATTCATGTCAGTTTTCTATAACTGTTGATATAGATTAGAACAGTATAAATGCAAAAAAATGTCAGCTTTATATTTTATACAAAAGTATTAATCTTTTCGAATCTATAGTGCATAAGTATAGTATATTTTATATTAATGATCATAAGCTATTGCAAAAGAATGTACTAGACCATAATTTTATAAATCTATAGAGTTGTTAATAAAATATATGTTTAACAGGGTATTGTTTTAATATCCACTAAAATTAGTTAATAGTTTACCTTTTTCATTTATCTTAACTTTTGTGATTGAAAAATTTAAATGAAAATATAAAAAACATGTTCCTTCCAAGGTATCTATATTCAACAAAATGTTGCAATGATTTCTAAACAATTATAAAACTCCCATAAGAAAGGAAAAAGTTTTAACTATTCCTTTAAAACACCAAGAACATTGTAACTAATAACGTCATAAATACAACTTTTCATTTAAGAATTTAAATCATAAAAAGAAAAGGGGGAATTCTTGGAATACCTAAGAATTATCATTTTCAAGTGACTTGGATCCTTCACACCTCTTTGGATTACATCATGTAATAAAAACCAAGACAGATGTCGGTCACTTAATTATGGTTGTCACATTTCTTCAAGTATTATCGCAGTGTGTTTATTTAAGAAAGCTTTTAGTACTTATTACAATAATGGGCCCAAAACCTAAGAGTGATATATCTGACATTGCTTCTATAAGTAAGAGAAGTGGTACCAATTAATTCCAAAATTTGAAATGAATTATAAATTGAAATAAACATGAATTTATTTATATTTACTTATGAATTTAAATATACACATTTTAGTGAATTTTAAATTCTAAAATGCATTTAACCAGAAAAATCCTCAATTACTGGAGAAGGTGCATCTGCCCATGAAGAAACATGCTTCAACCATGCGGTCTTGAGGAAGATTATAGAGAAAGGAGGACCGACTATTTTGGAAGAAGATACCCAACAGAACCTACATTTAACAAATAGTAAAACAGATATTAATAGCTACTGTTAACGTTATGAAGTTTAAACGAACGTACAGTTGGGAGGCTTTCGTAGAAGAAGCTGAAACTAAATCAGAAAATCACATTTAAAAAATTTGGCAAAGTATTATTTATGATGGAGTGCAGCAATTAAGCTATAAAAACTTCTACAAAGTAGTTGAAGAAAAGTATCTTGTTAGAGGTTCAATATCCTAGGCATAGAAAACGATCATAAAATCCTACAGCACTACTCATTCATAATGTATCCGTTATACAGTGCTCAAAAATGGCACTCAAAAGTCAGCTTTTGTTTACAATACAATCATAGGTATAAAATGTTGATCATAGAAAATTTACTTAACATTTGGAAAACAAAACATACAACAAATGTACATGACTATGTCCTTTATTTAAAAATAAATTCACAAATAACAATTCATAGCTTTCTTTTTGGCATTAAATAAATACTTGTACTTATTTAGAAAAATGTAAAAATTTGTATTGCTAAGTGCAGATGTTAAATCTAAATCTTTTTCATACGTTTTAAACCCTGTCGTCTTTTCCTAGTGTAAGCCCCCCAGTCCATTCTGGAGTACTGGTAGGGTCCGTGGCTATCTTTTAGTAACCAGAATGAGTCGATGATTTGCCCCTCTTTATCATCAGAAACCTGTTCTAAATACAAGTGTGTATCATTGTAAGCCTTCATTCTGGCGTACCCGTAATCAGAACTTGAAAACGCAGACCACTCCGGCCTGGGAATTGTAAAGTTATCTCTTCCTTCCTTACATCCAGCCGAACCTGTAACTATGTGAACCGGTGCGCCCGGGTTTGTATACGGTTCATCGTAACTACCATTGAAAACCTTATAATCATAAATAGGCCATAGTCGTTCATAGGAATGTTCGTGTGCCCATATCACTAAATCTACACCGTAATCGTATAATAATTTTTCTAAGCCAAAGTAATGAAGGAATGGTAAGCCAACTCTTGTCAACGTCTCGTGGTGTGTGCAATCGTCTTTGTCCGTGTTAGAGCAGTACATTGGACGATGACCCATCACGATGATCCAAGGTTGGTTCTCTCGGTTTTCAGGTAGATTAGCTTCTATCAAATCATTCTCTAGCCATTCGTACTGAAAGACTAGAGGCTTTAAACCATAGTTCAGAAAATAATAGACTTCGGTTGAAATGGAAATTATGTGTAGGGGACCTATATTGAAACTGTAGAATGGGTCGTCGTGCTTGCTAGGCATTGAAAAACGGTTCATGTAATTACTAAAGTTGCTGTAGATACAAAGAAAAAATTTTAGCTTACAAACATTTTATACATTTTGCGAAAAACTTACTATTTTTCTTCATGGTTCCCGGGGCAGGTCATATAAGGGACGTATGCTGCTATAGATTGAATTTGTTTCATGAATTGGTCCCCAATTTGTCCGTTTTGCTATGAGAAAGAATAAAACACTATTACCAAGATGAAGAGTATCAGAAATTTCAAGCTTCAAAATCATAATAGGAAAATTCACTTTTAAATAGACATGATAAATTTGATTCTGTTCAATGAATTGATTATTTTAATTGATGGAACTCATGGCCTACTAATAATCTTAAAAGTTTTGTTTCATTACCCTAAACTATTGCATTAAAAAAATGAAACAAAATTGAAAGAGTGTAGAGTTTCATTGATTCAAAGAAGACAACAAAGGTGATATTCAAGATATCAGGAGCAGAGATAGAAAATAAATATTTATGTGGTTAAATGCTCTTTAGATGATTCCTTTACATACGTGCCGGGATTCATTTAATGCAAGATACAGTAGCAAGACTGGTAGAGAATGTTAATTCTGTATAATAGCAAACACTCTTATCTACTGTGGACAGATTTAATGGGTCATTTTATGGTTTCATTACAACATACACTTTATCTGCTATCGACAGTTTTAATGGACCATTTAATGGTTTCATTACTCCATCGTATTAAATTCAACTATATAAATAACACTATTAGAATATTTTATTTATTTTATTTAATAAGTTATTTTATTTTTAATTCGCATTTAAAATATGTTTTTAATTGTTAGTTTTTGGGGACTAAAGCATTTCTTTAAATACAAGGGAATTAAAATAAAATAATAAGTGCCTTGAGGGTTAAAATAAATAAAGAGCAAAAACAAGAAACAATTCCATCTGCTGAAAGTCTCATACTCTTTTTCATAGAGTTGTCCTGATTTTTCTTAGAGCATCACATATTTTCACAAATTTTCAAACTTGTGTGAACAAACGAGGCGTTAAGCAGAAAGTGCTCTTGACATGGAAATTTTTATCTACTCCGGAGATTAAGTCCCTTGCCCTTCGGGCTCTGGAATATTTCTCAGTCACGGAAAAAACTAATCGATTGTTGTATAAATAACTATTATTAAATTTCTTGTATTGTTACATACTGTTAATTTCATTTTTAAATGTTACAACACTTCTTGGGCATGAAGGAATCGATGATTAATTAAGTGGTAGTGAAAAAAACCACTACCAAATTTCCAGTCATTTTCATTGCATAATTCTCCTTAAATATTAAACAATGATATATTATAGAATATTTATAATGAAGTAATATGTTATAAATAGATTTCTTGTTGTTATGTAGTCAAGTCCAAATACTAAATAAACACGAAATTATGTACACTGTAAAATAAATAAACACAAATGAATACTTGCGGAATAGAATTTTTCGATAATACTTGTACATTTTAACTAAAAAAAAATAAAAGATCTAAAATGATGGAAAATACTTTACTTAAGGTTTGGCAACAGTATAAAAAGCAATAAGAAATGCAATAAGCTATTTTTTTTCAGTATTTATTACTTTGCTTTATTTTGTTTTACATTATTAGATTATTAGTTTTACATTATTAGTTTTACATTATTGACTAGATAAAACTGAGTTTTATTTACTTGGGAGATTAAGCCCCTTGCCCTTCGGGCTCTGGACTTGATATTTCTCTATAATGGAAAAAACTATTTTAATCAATTGTTGTATAAATAACTATTAATCAATTTTTTGTATTGTTACATACTGTTAATCTCTTATCTTCCATTGTTACATAACAAAATATTAGTTCAATAATTTATAATAGTGTTCTTAAATATATAATTGAATTTGGTTTACTAAAATAAAATCCCCAATGTAATGGTAGTGGCTCTAAAGGGAAATAATTTTCAGTAAATGTTTGGGCTGCTATTGCAGGGATTATTGCATTGACTACTTATAAAGCCTTCTGTGGTATTAAATCACGCAACTGTAGACAATTTTCACAGTAGACAATTCACTACCACTACAATTCACGAGTTTGTGTGTGCTTTTATAAACCAGGGCACGCAAAGCAATTCTTAAAAAATTCTATAAATGCATAAATGCTAACATACAAATAATTATAATTTTAATATACTATTAGAAGTTCTACTGATCATTGTCGTGTGAGTCATTTTTAAATGTTACAACACTTCTTGGACATGAAGGAATCGATGATTAATTATGTGGTAGTGAAAAAAAAATCTATTTCCAGTCATTTTCATTGCATAATTCTCCTTAAATATTAAGCAATGATATATTATAGAATATTTATAATGAAGTAATATGTTATAAATAGATTTCTTATTGTTATGTAGTCAAGTCCAAATACTGAATAAACACACGATCATTATGTACACTGTAACAAAAGTATATACTTTTCTCTCAAATGCTTTTGTTTGCTTCAAATAGTTAAGTTTAATCCAAGGTCAACATTTCATTTATAGTGTTTATTATTTGTTACTGTATATGCAATACTGCATGTCACATATGCCCTTAGGTTTAACTCATGATATTAAAGTGATGTTTTATAATCATAAGTCCCTATCTATAAAAATTGCTCACATCCTTTTAGTATTAATGATTTGATAATACATTTCTTTGCTGACTAGTGTCTATTGAATTCCTATCCTGCTCATAAATTTAAAGACTATGGAAAAATAATATGTGTTTCTGATGATATTTAAAGCGCATTGACGTTTGTTCCTAAGAATGGTATCATTTATATTCTATTGACAAAAACGAATATTTACTCATTATCAAATATCAACAGTATTTTGAAATTTTAAACTTTGGCTTTTGATACGTCTTATCAAACATGTCTTTTATTATAAATAATGATTTATACAAAATAAAATGAAGCTTAGTTGCAATATTAAAAATACTTACCGTGTCCATATCATAAGCAAAGTCTCCTACATGTAAAATTGTATCGTATAGACCCCTTTGTGTCTCTTGTTGTAGTCTACCTAACGATTGTGCATTCTCGTTACCCATATCTCCAAAGATGGCCAATGTTGGCTGCCAATACTCCATTTCAGGTGGCGTTTTGAACCAAAATTCACCGGACCATCCCTGTTCACTCCCGCAGTGATAAACTAAATCGTTAAAACCAAAGCTAAGTCAATTTCAATCCCAAAAATGTCCAAAACTTACCATAAGTATTTCCTGGTGTTAACTCTGTCAGTACCACTCTATGGATAAACTGCATCCGCTTGTCTGGGCCCCCATCGGCAAATAGCATTGATGAGCCTTCCGCTCTTAATACTAAGCCTCCAATGCCGTATTCCACAGCAGAAAATTTCGTGTCGTTCAATGTGGACCATGTCACTATTATTTCTGATACGTTTTTACCAAAGGATAAATGTACTTGTTCCGGTTGTTGGTAGAATATTTGCGATATACAGCCAGGAGTTATTGCAAGTAGTGAAAAAATTAGTATACTTTGTTTTGTATACCACTCCATTTCGACTACCGATTGATCAGTGTCGCTCTAACAATAACCATGTTCTGTTTTTGCCCAGTCCATGAACGTAAGGTAGTACATTATCAGCGCAAAAGCATAAGAATCCGCCTTCTGTCGCTTTGACATAATTCTGACGTTAATCGATAGACCAAAAATGGTGGGGTTTATTACGAAAGTTTGACCTAGTATTATGTTAACGCTTTTCGTTGTAAATACTTATTTAGAAAAGTTAAAATTTCGCATATTAAATTGGTATTTAATCTTAGATCAAAGTTCGTCTCATTAATCTAACAGTAAAAACCAACACAGACGACAATACAAAGAAGAGTTTCTATTGTTCTCTAAATTGCCTTTGTTGCGCAAATAAGAATTTATTGGTGAATTTATCCTTGTTATGTTCCAATTTTCTCGCAGATGGAAACCTAACTTTTGATAAAGTTTAGAATTCCAAAAGTAAGAAAAATAAGAAGGCTTAAAAATATTTGTGATTTTAATTTGCATGACCACTCATACTTTTGTTTTGGGCCGTACATTAAATTTGAAGTTAGTTTGAAAATTTGCTTAAAATTTACATTAGTTTGAAACTAATTAATTTCAACAATGAATGAAGAACAAAATTGCTGGTCCCTTGAAAATGAAAAATAAGAATACAACATTCACTTAATTTAGTCCATGTGATGTCTAATAACATCCAATAATTTTTTTATTTCAAGGATCTTCAAGGGTCAGAATAAAAGCTTCTTCAGGTTCCAATACAGATGGCGCTGGGCGTTCGAGGCCACTTTTTAAATTCCTTTATTACACGGGTTGTAATATTATGTATTTCACGAAATGCACATTCTTCAAGATTTAAATCGTGGTTTAAATAAACAATCAGAAATATTTTCTATAATACAGTTATTGCAAATAATAGTGCTGTAATACACAAATAGTCAAGTAATAATTGTCACATAATAAGGTAGTAATAATATTAACAATTAAAATTATAATTAATTAAAACTAAAGTGAAATGCAAATAGAGTTTGCAAACTCTATTTGAGTTTTTTTATGGCCATTTCTACTGTTCATTTTCTATTATCATGTATTGTTAAAAATCAGAACACGTTTGTTTGTGCGCCCGTTTCTGGGCTTAAAATATTTGAAGGTCAAAAAATACATACCTAATTATAGATGACGAACGTTTTAGCTGAAAATCAATTTATTTAAAACGCAACAAGATAACTTTGAATATGTGTCCTTTTGCAATCTATTTTTACCAAACTTCATCAATTTTAATAATTATATTACAAATTTGTCACTTATAATAATGTTATTTTCAATATCGGGCCAATGATAAATTTTAGAATCATCTGGATTGCATACAGTTTTGAAAAATTGTTTTTGCATTTAGTTTGTGGCAAAATTAAAAAAATTATAAACTTTTTTTAAGAAATTGGATTGTTAAAAAAAAGGATTGTTGAAAATGTCCATTGTGTCCCTTTCTTTTTCAGTTTTTGACGATATTTTTGGGTTAGGAGATTTCATTCATACCAAATCGTATATTTAATTGTTCCCAAAACCTTTGAACTGATGTAGATGAGTCGTTAGTTACTTCAATTGTACACTGGGGCACCAATTGCTATAAACTATGACTGGTTTATCGAGAATGATTTGAAATGGGAAAGTGTTATTATTGTTACATATGCACTCACAAAATTTTACATCTTCTAGTTTTAAGCATTGATTAATTTAAACAGAAATAAGCTATAAATTTAAATATTCTGGTGGTATATTTGGGCAGCCTGATTAATGTATTAGTTCTTCAGTCATATTGAGCAATAGCATTTTTGGTTTCTTTAGTTTAAAATTTGAAATTTTTAGCTGAGAGTATGTTCCATTCTCTTTTAAATTATTAATCTATTAATTAAAGTGCTGAATTTGGAACCTTTGGCTTAGACTTTAGAACAATTATTTGTCTGTTTTGGTGTAGTGCTGACACTTTAACTTTAATATTTTAATAGATATTAATTATCATGCACAATTTGAAAATAAATACAATGGTATGAAAAACCAGTCTTTCAAAGGAACGAAATGGCAAAACTAATATAACAACTTTTCTCAATCAACATAATTCTTTATTAAGTGCAAAAAATTATACATGGTATAAAAAGTGGTATATCACAATTTACGTTAACGTAAACTAAATGTATTTGGCAACACTATTATTCCAGTAAACAGAAACCTTTCTTTGCCCTAAAGGAAACACCATGACAAAACCAATTTAAAAATTGAAAATGTATAGAATCTTTTATAACTTTGCTTGCAATTTTTCTTGAACTGTAAGCAGTCCTGCATCTTCGAGATGTTTCGTTAAAGCGCCGAGATATTCTTGCGGATGTTTCTGCATGTGTCCAACGTGTGGAGAATCGTCAAAGCATTTCCAATTGACCTAAAAAAGCGTGTTTAGAAAATATTAGCAAAAACTTCTTAACATTTCAGTACTACTAACTTTGATTCCTACACTTTCCCAACTGTCTCTGGCTCTCTCATTAGAGCTAACAGCTCCAACTGGGTCCTTCTTACTCACAAAGATAAGAGCAGGTGTTCGTACCAAGTTGGCATGAAACAGTTGACTAGCTCGTATGTAATGGCACGTAGCAACTTTGTCGAAAGTTTTCAAATGATATCTAAAATTTTACAGGGTAAATGAAGATTACCTTCCGATTTCTAAAATGTACATCATGTAAGAGCGCAATGTGTTTTGCATGACTTTATTTCTTGGAAAAACAGCAAGAGGGACTCCGATTGGAATTTCAGTAATGTCTGCTGCGCTGTCCCATACTTGGGCTGCTATTCTGTCGACTATCGGTTGATAACGTTGTCCTTCAGCTACTATTTTAACTAGCACTTCAGCCCATAGATAACCGCCTATGGAGAAACCATGGAGGGTTAACGGAGCGTAGCTGGTATTCACGTCTAAGAATTTTAAAATGTCGCCTGCAACCACCTATGAAAGATATATAAATTTCTTTTTTTTTTACTGAAATGTACTAACTACTAAACTAATGATTAAAGGAGCAATTTATGTAGTATTTACATATCATGAATATGAAAATGTGTTTATACACTATAATTACATAGCACACAAACACACAAATGCAGCTTATACATTAGGTTGTTTGATAATAAATTGCCATTTTTAACTATCCACTTTAAATCAATATAGCTTCGTTCACAATAAACTTTATTAATTTAATCAAATTACAAACCATTAGAATCTATACACTATCGTGAATGAGAAACAAGTTTATTCATTTCACTAATGTACAATTTTGCAGTATTGGAGCTGATAAATACTTTGAAAGAGTTTTGACCAGAGGCTTGGTTCTTGAATACTTTTTGTTGCAAAAAGTTGTTGAGATACATAAGCTGCATGAGGTAGCTTGTAGGTATAGAATTAAACGTTTTGTAGTACGTTTAATTCAGTCTCAGGACTTCCTTGGAGCATGTGATCAAGTGCTGTCATGCAAAAGAATTGGATCTTGATTATCGATAGTTTTACCTTAATTCAAGAATTTGTAGTGAAAGATTCCGACTATCAATCACAAAATAGTTACCATAACGTTCATTAGTTGCAATTCTGATTTTATAAAGTGTATTGGAACTTCATTACAGTCTAACCATTGCAGAGAACCTCTTCAATTGTCATACAGGAATTAATTTTCACTGCATGTAATAATCTGATCAAAAAACGGATTGTTTGCTGCGCTAAAGCAGTGCAAAACACATAACAACGATGATTTTGTTTTTGATTTTCGTTCAATTCGTGTGAAACCCATTTATTGAGTTTTTTTTTGAGTTTCCAATTGCCCATTGATGGTCAGAAATGATTGATTTGCAAAAGCCTAGTTCACTAGCAAGTTTTTCCTTTTCAAGCGTTTGATTTATATTTCTAGCAGTTTTCAGAACTATTTTGATCCCATTTTGAACTCCTCTAACAAAATCTCTAGAATTTACTTTTTTTTCTTTAAGCTTTGGCTGTGTAAAACGTCCAGGAATAAACAGTGAAGACAAAAACATTAACAAATATAAACAGATTGAATTCTGCGGCAATTTATTTTCGGGCAATCTAACATCGGGAAAAATACATAATCTATCACCTTTCAAAAGTTTTCCAAAGAACGTTGCAACATGGTAATCGGGAAACATTGAACATCATACACGACGACACCTGACTAATCCCAGGTTCATTGCCTCAGTCATACATCCTCTTTTTTAATTTAAAGTACATAAAATAGGTAGCTTTCTTGTGAAACATTTGAAATTACTATACTATTTGACATTTTAAATTACAACTTTATACCAACAGTAATACAAATGTTTCAATGAATACCCAGAAAATTAGAAAGCAATAAACGATCTTTTCAAAATGTCGTATTGATATTCTATTCAAAAATGGATATAAACATGTATTTATAAATGTATAATCAACAATTCATCATTTGTTGATTGCAAAAAAATATTAATTGTCACAAGAGAATGTTATTTTATAAGATTATTAAAGTTATTACAAGTAAATGTAACGTTTATAAACAGATATACCATACATTTATCAACCAGACCAAGGTTGCTATGAACTAGGTGCAAAATATTTTATATTTGTATGTAAAAGAGATAAGGTTGTTACACATTCATATGTTGACATGCGTTATCTATGAAGTAAATATCATATAGGTAATACAATTTTTCTTACAGGACATAATATTGCAATACAAATACTATTCACAACTATTTCTCTAAAGCTGGTTTAAAAAAAATTAAGTGCATCAATCAATCTATATCTACTTTGCTACATGCAATGTGGCAAAGTAAGTGTTTCTAACATCGAAAAGAAGAAGCAGAAGCAAGAGATAAGTAAATTTGGATGAAGTCCAATTTGTAGCTGAAGAAAAAGTAATTGATTTCACAGCTCCTTTTTTTATTGGCTTTAAAATCAATACGAACTTTGAAATAATCTGCGAAAAGGAAATTTAAGTATTGCAACATGGGAGAACACCTTGAAAATGTGTTCCATAGAAGAAAAGTGATACATCAAACAACTGTTCTTGATTTTTTTATGTTCTTGCTCAAAATAAATAACTTTTTTAACAAATTACAAAATTTTGATTGTACATCGATGAATGTAATCTTGCATGGATAATAAAAATAATTAGACACTCTTATTATTATTAACTCAATTTAGAAAAGTCAATATTACATGTAATATTATTATAAGAATTAAAAAACAAAAATAGTACAATTTATTTACTAAAACTTTAAAGTTCTTTTTTTATTTATTTCAAACGTGTTTCGTCTATTATGTAAATTTAAAATGGTACCTTGGCATTCGTGTCACTAAACATATACAAGTACAAATAGCATAGTTATAGTATAATGCACAGTAATTGCAAGCATGGAAATACCTTATCATTTAAACAAACTCATCCAACAAAAGCTCTGAAACTGTTTAAAATAACCAGTGAAGACAAAAACAATAGCAAATATAAAAAGATCGAATTCTGCGGCAATTTGTTTTCGGGTAATTTGATATCAGGAGGAATAGATAATTTATCATCTTCCAAATATTTTCTAAAGGTTGCAACATGGTAATCAGAAAATATGCAACATTGTAAACGATGGCACCTAGCTGATACCAGGTTCATTGTCTCAGTCATACATTCTCTTTTTTAATTTGAAGCACATCAAATAAATATGAATTAGAAGGCATTTTTATCAAATATTTGAAATTAGTATATTATTTGACATTTTAAATTACAATTATATTACAATTATACCAATGGTATTACAAATATTTCAATAAACACCCAGAAACCCAAAGGGCAATTATTAACATTTCTTTCAAAATATCATATTGACATTCTTTTCAAAAATGCATATAAACATGTATTCAGAAATATACATATCATCCTCAATTCTAATGTAGATCGCAAAAAGCATGAACTGTCACAAGAGCATGTTATTTTATAAAGTTATTATAAGAAAATACAACATCTCTATAAGCAGATATAGATATCATATGGGTAATACAATTTTTCTTACAGGACAAAATATTGCAATACAAATACCACTGGTTTAAAAAAATTAAGTGCATCAATCAACCCATAACTACTTTGCTCCATACAATGAAGAAGCAGGTCTTTCTAACATTGAGAAAAAAAAACAGAAGAAATTTGGATGCAGCCCAAAAATAATTAATTTGACAGCTCCTTTTTTTATTAGCCTTAAAATCAATACAAACTTTCAAATAATTTGTGTAGAGAAGCTTCAAGTATTTGAAAGTAGAAGAAAATTAATTTCCTTTGAATAGATATAAGATATATTTGTAGATAAAGGACAAAAGTCCCGTAACATTTCCTGTAGGGGGACGAACTGTGGATGATGGTTGATATCTGCCCAAGAAAGTTTTTATTGTATATCGATGAATGTAATCTTGTGCGGTAAATAAAATTAATTAGACGCTGATATTATTACTAGCACAATTTAGAAAAGTCAATAATATATGTAACATTTTCATAAGAATTGAAAAACGCAGATGGAAAAATTTATCTATTAAAACACAAGGTAACCCAAACCACTTATTTAAACATTTTTTGTATATAATTTTGCCCAGAGTTTATATGTTCCTTTATTTATTTCAAACATGTTTCATCTATTATGTAAATTTAAAATGGTACCTTGGCTCTCGTATCATTAAGCATATACATGCAAGTACAAATATAATTAGTGTAATTATAGTATCATGTATACTGATTACAAACGTTGAAATACCTTATCATTTAAACAACCTTATGTGAGTTATAGCAATATCTATTTGACTTTAATGCAAATGTATTTCTAGTTGTATATATATTTTATAACTGTAACATTTATATTGCTTATGGTTACTGTGCATTATTTTTTACTAAAAACTGATAAAAAAATTATAGTTGACAACCAATACGTTAAGTTTAAAAATGTATACATTATTAATTTACTTATAATAATATTATAAGAATTTATTGGGATATATGTACATAAATGAAATAAATTTATTATGCATATAAATATGGATAATCTTGCTGTTTCCGGACATTATTAGATATTAGATATATATATATATATATATATATATATATATATAAAATATATTAAAAAATATATTCGATACATATAAAATATTTAGAATAATATTATTA
>JAWQRM010000002.1:0-58076 GCA_033557675.1 Coptodactyla brooksi
ATATATATATATATATATATATTTATTCTATCCTGCTTGAATTTAGTTTTTTTAATTCTATTCCGCCTTTGCGGCATAGAGCTTCGCCGATTACAATCAAATATCTACAGTGTGTTGAAAGCAGAGACTCATGATAATATTTGCTTAATATTGCAAACATGTACAGAATCTACTACATCGGCGGAGAGAGGAAGTTCTTATTTGATTTCTCTTATTAATAAGGCAAAACTTCTTTGTGAAGAATGGATGTAAATTACTTTACCTTGTTCATAAAAACCTTTAGAGAAAGCTCAATCCTTAATTGCTTAAAACTTAATTTAAGTTACTTTCAATTACAGAGTGTAATTGTTTTAGGAAAGGTTGGATTTCTATGAATTACATTTTCGAGCCCAATTTCTACAATAATAAGCTCTTTTAATTATAATTTGTTAACTTTTCTGATTCCTGTGCAACAGACGAGTAGTGTTTGCATAATGCTGTGCTTTACTGATGACATAGTGAGTACGTGTCCATAGTCGGCATGCCACTGATAGTTTGTCGAGGTCTGGAGCCTATTAAAAACTTGTTTATAGACAATGTCTACCGGTCAGATGATAGGAGAGTCATTGGTTGAGATCTCGGTTCAGGTACTTCACCATAACGATGTACTTCTAGATACAGTCTATATATCGACTGACGTAAGCCAGGTGCTGATTTTCTGCAGTGTTTCCGTTATGGAAACACTTTAAACACTAACTAACAGTTAGTGCGCAGTAATATTAGCACATTCGTATCTTCAAAGAGCATACTTGCTTCCATAGTATCTGTCAAGCATCAGTAACATGCTGATGACAAATGGTGAAATATTTAGACTAAATCATTTACCACGGTGTGTCAGCCCAGAAAGAGATATATCTAACGATACTATCCGTGAAATCCTATGTTCTTTGGTAATGATGCAATGGTGTATTTGATCTACGGAACGAATCTATACTTCATTTTTTGCCACTGCCAGCTAATGCTTCGATTTTGTATCTGTACTTAAAATTGCCGCTGTTTGCTATTTAATCTTGTCAAATATAACTGAAATTACAAGATATAAATCGAAGTAAAAATATAACGAAGTTTTCTATATGAAATTGATGAACATATACATTTCTGTAGACAAACATATAGATGTCCTTTGCTGCGATTCACATATATGGATTTATTTTAATGCACCGTGTCACTTTGTTTGCCGGACATGATGCCATATAATTCCATTGACATTGTGACACTAGGTATAAAACGATGGACAGCGGTATTTGTGTCGCTTGCACTGCATTAATTTGGACCTTCGAATACGATTTTGTTATAATGGTTAAAACTACTAAAATGGTTACAATGGTTTAAATTAACCGACAAGTAAAAATAATCAGAAACGCAAAATCAATGGAAAATTTGTTGTCATATTGTGCCTACAAAGTGACGACATTTTTTTAAAACGTGTTCTTTTATTAGTTATTTTCTATATTTAGCAGGAACAATAAATATCAGGCGCGATCTCAATCAGGTATACTCCCTCAAATTCAAATTGCCGTAGATGGAACCAGTTGGGAAAACTACAACTGATTCCATCTACTGAAGGAAGATTATCACTACATAATATTTTCAAAGACATATCCAATCCCACAGGGCATGCCAAACCATGTATTATGAAAGGTTTAGTAAGTAGTGCATTTTCTTTTCTAATTGACAGTAAAATGCATGAACATGCAATATCTTGCACGGAATCAGAATCTTTTCGAGTTATGGGTAAAGAATAGACTCCAACAAAAACAAAATTGAAAGCTTTCAATTTTGTATGCACAGAGCGCATAGAAGTCAATGTTTACAAAGAACTGAATGTTTGCTTTAATATCAACCGTATGAGATAGGTTTATTCAAAATTGTTAGAATTGCTAAAAAACCAGGAGCAAACACTGCAGTTCATGAATAACTGTTTCCAACTAACTCTCACTTACCGGTGAGGAAGCATTAGTTGGAGTAGGACTGTCCTTAGTCTTCAAGAGTAGCTCATTTTCGTTTTTGCCGATAGGTTCGCAGAGGAACGAGTCCACGGGTAGCACTAATTTTTAACTTTCGTTAAAAACCCAAACCCGTGCACTAATTTACGTTGTACAGGAGTACAAGTCGACGCTACCTGTCAAATTACGTTCCTGTGGCACATTAAATGTGCAGGTAAGACCCAACCGGCAATCAGTGCAACGCTCCAACCACAGGATAAACACGGATCGACACCACGCACGTGTGTATCGAACGGGTCTTTGAGCACGATTCTGTATTTCTATTACACTTATTATTAGTACTAATAATATATTACACTTCGTATATGTACTTCAATAGGAACTTATTTTAATATTTTCGTTACAGAATATTCTTTATTACACTTTTTGATATTATTATACTAGTTATTATTATTATTATAGTTATTATGGCTGTTATTTTATAAAATTTATAATTCCATAACGCGAAATTTCTTTAGTAAGATAATAATAAATCAATAAATATAACATAATTCTATTACAAGGTATTTTTTTAAAGACCAGTTATATTGGCTGTTATTTTTTGACGAGGTTCAGTGTTAAATCTGATTCGTAAGGACCTTCTAGTTTGTCCAACATACTCCTTATGTTACGAGAAAACAAGTTAATATATCAAAGATACAAAAAAATATGGTACTTTAAATTCTGATGTCTAAAATATTACTTTTCCAAATGAACGGTTTTAAATAATTCACATTTCGCATTACCGAGTTAAAACATCACCAAGAAAATGGACAGATGACTAATGCGAAAATACATAAAAGAACATTTAGCTCCATCCGGTGCCCTTTGGGCCGGAGACAGCGTTTAATAAATCCGTAATGTATTCAAATTAATAGTTCCCGTTGTAACCCATTTTTATGTCGGCGGGCAGTCGCGGCAATTAGTCCCTTAATTCTCGGGATACTTTACAGGGCGCTAGGTCTGCCCTCCCGCGTTGCCTTCATCAATCATTGCGTTTTCTCTTAGCGCCGGGCCCGTTGCCAGATGTTTTCGCATCTTGCAGGGCACCGGACTTAATAAATATAGTTGTTATTTAACGTCTAACGCCACAGACTGCCGGGTATATTTATAGGCGTGGTTTCTGATTAAAAGCCGCCCTCTCAGTCTCTAGCTATATGGATCCGTCATAGTAATCCATTACGCGTCCGATTAGATGAGACTTCTAACAGTTGGACATTTGTCATGACAGTTACTACGAAACCTGTAATAAATTTTGTAATTAAATAGGTTGATGTTGATGTTGTTTTCTTCTTTTTGCAGGTAAGCGATGTTTTCCACATCTACCTCGTTTCGTTTCGCTGCAGAGGGGATGGTAAGGAATTTATAGTTATAATTCATGATATGTTAATTTAAAATCAGTGTCAATTTAAAACAAATGGAAGTATTGATTCGGAGCTTTAAAGCTCCCAGGTTGTTGTAAACGACTTTAAGGCACTATATGCCTATGCAACTCTACACAATTTATCGAATGTCATTAGGGTAATATCGCGTCGGTTTATATATATATATATACATATATATATATATATATATATATATATAAATTGTATGCAAATTTTTATTATATTTGCTTCGATTTCATTTGAAGAAATGTTATCTAGGTATATCTGGTGAATTAGTTTGGTATGCGCTTGATTGAATCGAAACTAAACGGTTTTATCCCAGATACCGGAACATATGAAAAACATCATGTGACAGACTGAGCTCGTCCTACTGTGAATTCTCATATTTTCTTTTCCACTTAAAGATGAAGACTGATATTTTATTCGCTTTAATTTAAAGAAAAAAGGAAAAACTATAAATTTATTACGATACATTTACAATTTATTACATTGTTTAGATTGATACATTGAATAGAAAAGGTAATACAGTTTGACAAATAAGTTTAGATATTCATAAATTTATTTACCTAAAGTATGTGAAGATACTACTTATGATCATATCGGCCAATAGGCTAATAAATAAAAATTTAAAACTAAACATTATAAATTTGAGATTAAATGAATGCTATTCGATCGTAAAACTGCGAAGGACAACAATTTTCGAAATGATTCGAGTAGTTAGAAAATGTGTACATTTTAATGAATCAGAAAGTCAAATTCATTTTAGTAACCTAGAGAATGTACCTTGGAAATCATAACGCAACTCTCTTTTTCTTTCGTGAACACTAGCGATTGGTCAGTAAGAAAAAATATTGTTATAAACAAACATTGTTTGTTTATAACAATATTTGACATACTGACAAATCAAATTTCGACAAAATTTGTTTACTGTTATGACAAGCAATGACTGATAATGACAGCCAATGGTGGGCAGCACTATTTCTGCATAGCACTAGATCTTTTGAGTACATGAATTGATTTATTTCGGTTTCTCTGATAAAACTATGATTTTTTATGCTCCCATGAAAAAAAGAAATGAAAAGTTATAGCACACTTTTTAGCACAGATTAGCACATTTTCACAGCTTTTCTGATTACCTTATACGACAGTTTTCCTCCTGAAACGATATCTCTTATCAATTCTGAGGTATTCGAATGGGAAAATAATTCTGGGGCATCCTAATCATAATTTAACATTGCATATATATTTTGACATTGTAAGCAACTTTTTCGGGAATAGAAAGGAAGTACGTTATTACAACCTTACCTTACAACCTTACTAAAATTGTTAAAGAGAGCTTTAAAAAACTGCATTTAAAACTAAAACTTCTCTCCAACAGGTGGCGCTACTAGTTCGCTAGTAAAGCGGGGAACTTATTGATCGTTGAAGTTTGCGTAGGTCCTATTGATTTGTTAAATAATGCCATCTAGTGGTGGTTGTACAAACTGGCCCACTAGCCTTCTGGTTGCTATCAGAATAGCGGCGGAATAATTTTCTGCAATCAGCATTAGCCATATTTGGAAAGGTTTAACACCAATAGGTGGCACGGTGTGCAATGTACTATTACATTACTAGTGCGGAAATACGAAAATATGTATTTACAGAAGGAAATGGTTGTATTGAGAACAGTTAACACGAAGTGAGATTTGTTTTTCTTTCTATATTTAAATCAATATGTAAAACCCTGTAAATATGTCAGAATAGCAATGTGTAATTACACACCTACGTTTTAACATTAGCTATACATAAATTCTCAATTACAGGAGTATAGCTTATAATTCGATCTTTCTTTGCTTATTTAGATATGACAATTGCTGCACGATATTTGATTCGGTTTATTGTCATAAGCTGCACTTATTAGTTTAAAAATTTCAAAATATGACTTTGATTACACAAAAATACTATACTCTACGTTTCAAGAGTGTAATAATTACGTTATAATACTGGTATGTTTGTTTGATTCGCCTATTAGAACAGTGTATTGACATAAACTATTATTAGTTTGAAACATAATTGATCAATTTCCCAATTAGAAAAGTCATTTTTTACTTTTAAAAAGCTAATGATAATCTATACAAGCAAGCCTTCTCTTATATTAGCGTATAATATTACTTGCTTTGATTTTCTATTCTTTTTTAATCTTTATACTCTTCGAGTAAAACAATTACTACTTTGATGTAAATTATGTTTTTGAACCAAGATTTCTACAGAAATGCCTGGTTCTATAAAAAAAACTTACAAATTATATATTACATAATTTATGATAACTTATTACTTTCATTGTACTTTTATACCAAAATATACAGGTGGTAAATATATTTTAAATATATTATATATTATTTGTAATAATATATAAGTGGTAAAGTTGGGGCATAATGCTACGCTTTTAGATTTATAGATAACTCAGTCAATAAATAATACTGCATGCTATTATTTGTTTTTTCAAATAAATAAATTAAGGTTTTGAGCTATGAAACTTATGAAAATGTCGCAAAGGCAAGTAATCACCAATTCTCTCGTATTCTACTCGTATATATAGTATTCTTACATCAGAATACAATACCTTTTGATTTCAAATCGCTAGACTTTTTTAGTTCTGTTTGGTGATCGAGGGGGCCAGTTTGTATCTCTACGAAACCATTTCTCACGAAAGAGCTGGTGTAACCAGCACCTGAAAACTGTTATCAAATGGAGAGGAGTTCCAATTGCAGTTCCATCTTATCATAATATACATATTCCTATTCAATGCCTTTGTAAAAAAGATATCAACAAATGAGCGTCAACAAATTCTATTGAGTCTGATTTGTTTGACCGACTTGTAGATATTGCCTCATCGGTGTAGAAACGTTTATTGGAAAAACCGAGCATGATTTTTTTTATGGTTTTTGTCCAATATTATTTCGCCAAATTCTACCCTATGTGGTAAGTTTTCTGGTAGAAGTTCTTACATATTGTGAAAATGGGAAGGATGCGGAAATGATCTACTACTCCATGTACTGATGGCTGTGAATTCAATATTGTCGATGACATATCTCAACAGATGTAACATTACGGGTGAAATGCCCCTCCCACAAATGCATGTTGGACGAAGGACGGCTAAGGGGGTATGCCACTTCGCTCCAAGCCTTCGAGCAGTAAAGAGTATATAGTGAAGCAGATGTGTATTAGAAAACTGCAGCTGTTATCATACAGTTCATACAAGTGGTTAAGTGGTCAATCACGAAAAATAACTGCAGATATAATTGTTTTCATGAATAGGGAAGCTGATGAAAATCGGCGGCTTAAAGATTCTAGAAAAGAGAAAGTGTTGAGAGAGATTCTAAAAAAGAGAAGCACGTTCAAGAACGTATTGCTCTTGCAACAGCAATAAGTTCGCGCACTGTTCATACTATTTCCAGAGAGACGGAGAGAATGGAAGATGGTTAGGAAGCTAGTTGTTCGATTCCAAACAAGAAACGGATGAAAAGCCCCAAAAACAGTTTTTCTCCCCGCCGGCCGGTTCCAAGATAGAATTGAGTCCACGGGTAGGAATAATTTTAGCATTCATTAAAAACCCAAACCCGTGCACTAACTTACGTTGTACAGGAGTACAATTCGACACTACCCGTCAAATTACACTCCTCTGGCACATTAAATGTGCGGGTAAGATCCAATCCGTTATCATTGCATGCTCCAATCACAGGATAGAAACGGAACGACACGACGCACTTCTGTATCAAACTTTGAGCAGGACTCCACGGTTGATGTAACGACCACCTAACTGTTGTCAAATAGAGTGGCGTTCTCATTGCAGTTTCATTTTGTTAAGTACATATTCAACACCTTTGTAAAATATGAAATTATAATAAATAAATAAATAAATAAATAAATAAATCGGTCTCAACAAATTCTGTTCAACCTAACTTGATTGAGCACAACTCTGAATTTGTGAACATATTTGCAAACATATTTGAAAGGGTGTAGAAATAATCCATTACACTCAGTATACTGATTGCTATGAATTCAATATTGTGGATGGTGACATTTGCCTAGTGCTTATCGCTAATTCTTGAACGACGATATCTAATAGTTACTCCTCAACCTCAACTGTTAGTGAACGTATTGCTCTATTCGCATTGCTTTTTAATTCTACTTATATTCCTATTTGATAGAGTCGTCTCTGAAAATTAAGAAGTATCCTCAAGTTGGTTACATATCAATCGAAAGGTGTGTACCTTTCATATATGTATATTTCTGAAACTTAATTGAAAAAGATCATGCTTCACTAAAACCTTTTATCTAAAACGGAAGCGAAAAATCTCGTAGATGTATAGATATAGTCAGGGGACAAACCCTATATTGGCATCACAATCACATCAAATCGTAAGACGTTGTGTACGTTGCCTTACATCGATTCGAAGCAATTTACATAATTTATTGTGTTATTCAGCTGGAGTGAATGTGATGATATGGATGGATGGAAGAAATAACTAGGAGTTCAATTTCGAGCAACTCCTCTGGGGGAACCTTGCTGGTACTGTAAGTGACGTTACTCGAGCAAAGATCCTATCTGACCGTCAATATTCACGATTATTCTAACATCAGCATCTCTGTAATCGTTCTTCAGATGTGTTTGTTAAGATTTAATTCACCCCAAGGAATTAAATCCTTCTAGAATGATTGGAGCTTTAATTAGATGAAATATACGTGACTACGTACACCTTATATAGTTTCTATTTGCTAATAAGTACCTGTAGCGAACTCATTCCATTTTACCAATTAAAAAGATAGCATCAAGTTATCAAATACCATCAATATTTTTTAGACGTCTTCACATTATCTGATCTGAGTAGACTACAGCTTTGATGGATACATTTTATTCGCATCTGGATCCGCAATAGATTTAAATAATAAAAAATGCCCCTTGTAATCCAGTGTAATGTAATGACATGACATTACATTTTTAAATTTTGTGTTGTGCAGTTCATTATTGTACACATTTTAATGTGTTTTTGCTGATGGCGTGAATATAAATTCACGTAACGTCCATTAAATTATTGAATACGAAAGTAAAGAGGCATTTTTTATTATTTGACATATTTAACTTGCAAGATGACCACACCCAACCGCAATAGATTTATTTTAAGCGTAACATTTTATAATAACGCTTTAAACAGCATGGTTTTAGATGTTTCAATATTATTAAAGAGTTTTTTCTGTGGGGATCCCACTTGAGATAAGTTCATTATGGAGCTGTTAAAAACCAGATGTACGCCGCTGATCTGAATTGACCTGTGGCTACGTTGCGTAATTTGTAGATCGCAAAGTGGAACCTCCATCAGTAGCCAGGTAAAGCTGCCAAATACTATAAATGACCAAGGACCAATAATTGTGTATTAAACATCAACAATTGTAAATTAATTAATTACATTAAGAACATTAAGGTACTTCATTACATTTTAAATGACACAAGTTCTGACATGCATATTAGATCATGTCCTTCAAGTCTTTTTATCTATAAGTCCTTTACTAGGACAGTCATATCATTTTGACAATGCTTCGTTTGAAAAAATTTAAATAGCAATCAGATTTCGACTACTGTTTAAATTTATATATTTGAAAATGATATGGAATACGCTGTCCACACAGCTTTCATGTCGAATAAATTTATAAAGACCCATTATTAATTTCATGAAACCACTAGTCATGCCTTTAGGTATACAAAATTACTTTGGAACTGCACTTTGCGGTATATTACCGCATACGTGCAGATTAATTGAAATTTCATAAATAAATCATTGCACGTTGGATAATCGAAATGACATTCTAATTTACAATAAAAGCTTTGGGGTTATACATTGTGAATGTTACAGAGGTAAATTTTAAATTCAATTTGCCTCTGTAACATTCACAATGTATAGTAAGTTAAGTCCAGGAAGTCCAGTTAAGCTTTTAATATAACATCTCTTTGGAATTGCTGGGAAGTTGCAGGTAAAAAGTAAAAATATCTGCATTTTTTGTTTTGGCGGAATGAAGTAAAATTCTATACAACTCGACCTAAACTTTATTGGAAAATATATTGCAGTTAACATTGTTTGTAAACGGCATGTTTTCTAAATTAGGCTACAGCCAAAAATATAAAACAATAATGTTCGCTAGTATATAAATTAAACATTAACTAGCAGAAAGTACGCGACACAACGAGCACGGATAACAAATTACTGTGGAACTTTTATCAAATAACCCTCCAATGACTGGAGAGGGCAGATTCTTGGTTAGACATTTTCACTTCCAACAGAGCTTTCATCAAATGGCTTAAATGAAAGTTTTGTTGGGAATAAAAGTAAATTAAGACTTTCTTAATGTTCCTCGAACTAATATTTTTTTTCACAGCATGTATGCATAAGGAGTGCATTAATCATCCCATTTGCATCTTTCTAGTTGGCTTTCAGTACTTTTCATATTATGCCTTATTATAGTATGTTAAGTGAACAATATTCAATATATTGAATAACCTTTCAATTTTTGCCTTTTTTCCTTTTACATATCGCTACTTTCCTTCGAAAATTGTACATTAAGTGTAGTTTATGGGCAGTACTTGCAGTTTCTTTCAGTCTCTTGTTATTTTCCTAAGCTTTTGATCAACAAAACAATTATAACTGCAGATAAATATCTTCCGAGCAGCGTTTCTGTAGCATATTAAAAGGTTTTGTGCTCTGATTACGTTTCAACTTTTACACAGTATTCTGAAACTCCTTCTTTATTGTAGATATTGTTTCAAATGATACTCTTCTGATTTATTATTTTATTTTTCATTTAGTTTGACCGGTTTCGGCTTTTTGGGGCCATCCTCAGAAGCTACGTCAGACTGTTATTTTTCTGTTTGGATTGTTGGTCATGATTTGTCGTCTGCTACTCTGGTGTATTGTCGTCTGCTACTCTGCTACTCAGGTTCTGTACTGTTTGTGTTGGAGAATGTTGACTGGTAATTTACCTCTATTTCGAACGATGGTATAAATGACGATTAGTAGAAAAGTACATTCAAACAACAGAATCAAAAATTTTTGCTCATTGAATATATTTAATGTCAATTCTACTCATACTTGCATTATGCACCATAATTTGCTGAACGTATATTACGGAGAAATGAAAGATTTGCGTTTATAAATATTATGTAAATTGTCTGTCCCCAATTTGTATGTCAATTTTGTATATATAATCTGAACCCCAGTTAATTGAAACCACCCGGTGTAATATAAAATTACCGGAGCTTGTTATTTACATATTCTACATATTTGACCAAAGGTTTTTAAAAATATTCTGCATAAAGACGATGAAATTATAAATAAATGAAAGTAAATCAAGTGAAAAAAACTCAGGATAATCAGTTTTAATTCGTTAAGTGTCCGTTAATTAGTTGAAATACGTTAACTAATGTTAGACGAAAACATAATTGAACACGCATTACATTCGTTCATATTAAATGTACAGCACTATTCAAGTATCAACTAAATTTCTGAATTTTCTCTAAAAGAGCCTTCTCGTAAAAGCAGTCGGGCATTTGAATTCCGTCTCGAAGGTTATTATTTTTCCATGTCCAATGAAATTACACGTATTTTTTGCACTGTAGTTATCTATAGTTGTTGCTTCGACTACAGCTTGTTTATGTAGAAATCATTTAAATCGATTTTTTTCTAAAATCGCCTTTTATAGAAATTATTATTTTCTCATACCTAAATAAGAAATTATTAGGCACAATTAATTTATTGGGCGTAATTTACTTTGCCTAAACATCCCATGTGCGAAAAATTTATTGTGACGTTTACTTAATAAGTTTCAAAACATTACTTATAATGTTTACTTAATGTGGTTTTTTTCTCCGGTTAAAACATTAAGCTTACATTTTATTGCAACATATTATGATTTTAAAAGATAAAATATTCAAAATAAATACTTAATGAGTATTTGGGGATTACACAAGCTAAATTTTGGGGAATAAGACCCCGAATAAGAATCCGAACACTGCGCGTTCGGATTCCAGAATACAAATCATGCGGTGCTTGACCTTACTTTTGGAGCTCTTTCGGGTCGCAAAATACGGATGGATGGCTAAACAAAAACAGTCTCTCCACTTATTATTACGAGTCTCTTTAATCTGCACCCTCTTTTCTTTTCTGTCTTCTTGGTTGCCTAACTAACTTTTAATATCCCCTTAAATCTATATTTTTTTAAACTTAATTACTACAGTTCGGCCAACCTGACCTAGGCGGGTCGCCCTCGACCGTGGATATCGATAACGTAAATTAAATTAACACAATAAAATAATAATCAAACTAAATACATAAATAACTTAACTATACAATTCCCCATATAACCTTAAATTATTTTAGATAAGGACGTAGCCGGGAGGATTCATAAATGGTCTTAAATGGGATTTGGGTTACTTGTTAGCCCTCAATATCTACCATTAAGTACGTGTCGTGTTCTAAAACCTGGCTGATGACATAAGGACCTCGATATATTGAAATCAGCTTTTTGTTACCTGTTGTCGTATCTATATTGGTTATCATAACCCAGTCTCCTCCTTCTTAAGTTCTTGGAGCTTTATGCCTTTTATCAAACGAATTCTTCTCATATTTCTGCGCTCTGATCATTCGTTGTTCTGCTTCTCTCCTTATCTCGTCCAATGTCTTGATATTTGTTTCATCTCGTTTCAAAACTTTTTTCAGACTATCCAATATTTCTCCTCCTTGTTTGATACCAAATAGTAGTCTACTCGGTGTTTCTTTAGTTACCCTAGACATGGAATTATTTAATGCAAATTCGCTTTTACTTAAATGTTCATCCGACTTAACCGGCCTACTTATCTTCGCTAACATTGGCACTAATGTTCTGTTGACTCTTTCTACTTCACTCTCGGCATTTCTGTTGTTACCATAATGTGTGGGATCATATTTTCGTCTAGAAACTGTTTAAAACCATGAGACTTGAAACCTAAGCCTTGATCAGTTACTATTCTTCTAGGCTTGTTATATTGATGGAAATATTTCTTCAAATGCTTGATGATCTCATCTGCACCGGTTGACTTACATGGGTATAATTGGACAAACTTGCTAAAACTATCTACCATAACCAATACATACTTGTTTTTCTTAGAAGTACGTTCGAATGGGCAACAATGATACTCGTGCAGTGTTTCAAACGGCAGATTACCTTTAGGTATTACATACAGTTGTCATTCCGCTTTTTCAGAATTCCTTGCTTGCTTGTACACTAGACATTTTAGACATCTGGCGATATAGTCTTTAATTTTCTGCTAAATCTTTGGAAGCCAGTATACTCTTCTTTTGACTTGCATCACTTTTTCAATTCCTCCATGTCTCGTAACTTCATGATTTTCTCTGATTAGAACTCCTTCCATATCTTGCGAAACATTTTTCACGGTTGTTTAATACCCATGATTCACTTCCATAGGTGATAACTGTTCTATATACAGGTTTGTATACCTTCAACTTGGTGTATTTACTTATTTCTGGCTTGTTTAAGAAACCCCTGTTCAATGTATTGTACAATTTGTTACTTTTTCGATTTTGTTATTTATGTCTTTTCTTTCCCATGCAGTATGACTATATTGTCTGTAAGCGCACATTTTGAGATTTTAATTTTTGCAAGATTTCTCTATTCAACACAGCGGTTTTCTAGTTATTTCTCCAGTTTTCTTCATTATCTCATTCATATATACAATATATAGTACCGGGCTTAGACTTCCCCCTTGTCTCATTCCTTCATTTGCTATGAATTCATCCGACATACCATTTTTGCTTATCACTCTGTTTCTTGTCCGCTTGTTCAGGCACTTCATCACATTTACTATTTTTTTGCTGGCCCCTATTTTGTATAGACTTTCCCATAACTTATTTCTTGGTACTTTGTCGCATGCTTTCTGTAGATTTATATAAACATTTTCGTCTTTTCCTATGGTTCTGCTTGTGATCTCCTTGTTTGCAAATACATGATCTTGGGCCGATCTTTGCGAAATCCACTCTGCGCCTCCAGTAGCTTATACTATACGTCCTTTTTCAACCTATTTTCAATTACTTTCTCCCACACTTTCATTACTGTGCTCATCAGTCTTATACCCCCATAACTGCTGTAATTTTTGCTGTCACTTTTCTTAAATATAGGTACTATTACCCCGACCTTCCAGTCTTCCGGTAGTTTTTCTTCCTTCTACACTTTCCATACTTTATATATCCAAGACCTAAATAGTTCTATATTCCCCATACTTTACTATTTCTGCCGTAATTCTATCAATTCCAGGTGCTTTTCCATTCCTTAATCTTTTATTGCTTCCTTCAGTTCTTTTTTGGTGATAAAGTGCTCTTCCACCCCCTCCAATTCTTGTACATCTGCTGTTCCATTTTGTTCTTCTCCGGATCTGTTCAGCGCATCTGCTGCTAACAGTGTTTGGAAGTATTCTTTTCACCGCTCCATAACTTGTGTTTTACCCACTCAAACATTTCCATTTTTATCCTTTATTATTTGTATATCCGCCTTTTTGTCCATTCTAAGATTTCGTAATACTCTGTAAAATAACCTTTGATTTTCTCTGCTATCCCCTTCCAACTTATCTTCGTACTCTTTCCATGCTTTTTGTTTTGCCTCTAGCGTCGACGTCTTGACGTTAGTTCTCTACTCTTTATATACATTATAACTACTTTAGTTTTTATTACTCAAATATGACCGTCACTTTTGATTTTGATTTGTTTCCTGAGCTCCTCATTCCACCATACCGTACGTCAATTTTTATTATTTCTTTTCAATCATTCCACATGTTGACCTTGCTACTTCTAGTCGTCCTATACCATTTATCCTCCCACGTTTTTGTACTTCAGTGTCTACTTTCTGCATACCTTCTACCTGTTTCATTATTTCTCAATTTATAGGCCTTAACAGCCTCTTTATTTCTTTTAGTGCTCTCTGTATCCTCCACTATTTCCTCTTTACACATTCTGTTTTCTCTCTATTAGATTGTGACCACTACAAATTTCATATCCCCGTTTCACTCTTATACCTTTAACTAATCTCCTATTTTCTCTTTGTTTCAATATGTAGTCTATTATTAACTTCTTCCTTCTATTCGGTTCCGTTCTCGTATACTTATGTGTGTTTATGATTCTAGAATGTTTCTGCTACCATGAAATTGTATGTTGTACAAAATTCTATTAATCTCCTGTCGTTATTGTCGCTAGTGTCTTCTCCAACTTCACCAATGACCGTATATTTTCGTTCGGGTTTTCTCACTCTTTCATTCATATCCCATGCAATTATTATGCATCCTCTAGATGTTTCGACTGTCATATTAAGTTCTTCTCAAATCTATTTTTTTGGTTTCTGATCCTTCGTCCTCAGACGGGCCATAAATTCCTATTACCGTCGTTGTGTAGGTTTTACATTTTAATTCCACTACTAAAATTCTTTCTGATATGGCCTTCCATTTATTAAGCTTATCCTTCAAGGTCTTCTTTATTGTACTTCCTATTCCCATTTGTGTTTTTACGCTTTCCTCTATTCCACTGCATATTAATAGATGACCACTTTACATTTCTTTTGCTTTTTTTCTTGTTTCTGGTAACATTAGCATATCTAATGCTGCCCTCTCAAATTCACCAACTATTTCTTCTTCTTTATCACGTATACTTCTGGGTGTTCCAAGTCCCTATCTTATTTATGCCTTTCAGCCGGTACTGATTCCTTGTTTTCCGCTCTTTACCATTTCTACTTTTACCCCCTTTTCCTCTAACACTTCGTGTACCTGTCAAATAATCCTCTTTTCTGGTTCTCTAGTGTCCAATTTTCCGTTTATTACTCTTCCATTTGTCTCCCTACTTATGTCATTTTTTTTGGATGGTCTGAGAATGCTTTTGACGCACCACCCAGAGCCCTGTCCCTGGAGTGTCGGACTCGCCTATACTGAATGGGCCATACCGGCTAAACTCATTTCCACCTTAGTGGCGTGAATCCATCCCGGCACCGCCATCAGGCATTACTTCAGGATGGCACCACTTCATCACGTCTCTTTAAGGGACTCTATTTTCTATTCTACAGGGCAAAAGCGTCATTTCTTTCTGGCTTTTGCAAGGGCCTCCCGGAAGGCTGTACATCCTCTCGATACGACAAATCCCGATCTCCATAATCCCGATGGCAGGAAACAAGTGTTTCCTGCTATCGGGATTATTCGTGTGGGGCACAATCCTTCAGTTTGTGCCCCACACTGCCGAGGTATGAGGTACTATAATGTCCATAGTCAAGACAGCGGTAACATCGCCTGATCTCCGTTCCTCGTCTGATCCTGCAACTGACAAAGCCAACCTATAATCGGCCAGCTTGAAGGAGTTGCTCAGCTGCCGTCACCTCTATTTTGACTACGACCAAGCGCTGCTTTCTTACGTTTAGTCTGGTCATTTTGACTTCTATTTTCCCTCTATAGCCTGGTATTGTCCTCTTCAGGACATCCTCAACCTCCGTCCTGTGATTGTTGTTGTGCAGCAATCACAGTCCCTTATCTCCAGAGTGGCTCTGGGAAATAGTTCTCTTATGCTGCTTAAATTACCTACTGCTTCCTTCAGGGCATCGACAAAAGAAGTCCTGACTTCTGCAGAGGTTCTCCTTAATTCCAGGAGAACTCCTCTTGTTCTTGTCTGCCGGACCGACTTCACATTTACTCCAGCTGCGCTGGTATCGATGTGCTGGTGGGTGGTTCCCACGACATCTACGTAGGTTTTACCCTGCGCAGGTTTTAGGAGAATCGCGTCCGACTTTGTCCTTGCTCTCCGCCTTTTCTGCGGTTTGCTAGTATTCTTCTAGTTCGGCGATGTGGACTCCTTCTTCGCCCGTTTTTCTCTCTTCTTCTTCTTCTTATTGACGACCTCGGTTCTCTCGATCTCAGTATTCAACTCTTGCCTCGATTTTTTGAGACCTTCTTGTGAAGACTGCTGTGGACTTTTGACTCTTCTCTTACTTGTGCCAACATCCGGCACGGAGTTAGTCCGTGGTCGCTGAGAAACTCGTGCGGAGATCATCGCTTCCTCATTAAGCTTCGCTCGAGTTTTATGAATAAATTTGAGACTGTTAATGATCTCTTCCAGTTTAGGAAGCGCTTGCTTTATGTCATTATTGACATTGCGTTGTCTCAGCACTGCTGCCCTCATGGTAGCGATGAGGATCCTTGCTCGTGCGTGTTTCTTCCTCTCTTCATCCTCTGGTATTCTCTGTTCGGGCTGAGGTCCTTCGGTGTTTCGACTTTGAGCAATGGTGTTTGTTTCGTTGTGTTCGTTGTTGCTTTTATTTAGTTTAAGGTTGTTTCTCTCTATATATGTTCTAATACTTCAAAGTGTCAGGCCGTCTCCGAACGCGGTGTCTCAGGAAGTGGGGGGTGATCACCCTCGTAACTACCCCTATTGTTGCGAGAGCTTTTGGCTATAAGGGCGGGAATGAAACATTCGCCCTTGCCGTTCACCTGCTTTCTTCGTCGACATCCTGATACTTCCGTGGGTGCGACGCGTTGATGTCGGGAGTTTCCAGGAGAACTGCGCTTTACACATCAGGTCGCACATCCCCTTCGGGCAGCGTCAACGTATCCGCTAGTCCTCGTGACCCTACCGCAATACTGGCCAGAGGCCCCTACATGGTGGTGACACCTGGGCCAGACCAATCTAATCTAGCCCAGATGCCAGTTCAATCTCCTCAAAGAACCTTAATATGGTTCTTTAAGGAGACCGGAGCCGCGACGTGTCGAAAGGTTAGTTGTCATTGCCTTTTCGTTAATTGTCAGAAATGAGAATTAACGAAGGGAATCTATTTCAACATACCTCACTGATGTTCACTACGGACGGGCGTGAATCCATTTGTACACTTTTACTATTCCTGCATTCCTCCGTTTTTCAGGTAAAAATCACGGCAGGACACCGTCCTCTTAGAATATGAGCACCAGAACGGTTGACATCGACGTTCACGTCGCGACACTAAATAACTACTTGTGTCCTTATCCATTACTTGTGTCAACGTAGTTGCCCCGGTCCTCCTACTTTCTGTTTTCGTTAGGTTTTTGATCTTCTACCCCCTGTATTTCCTGCCCTGTCTCTCAGCTTCTTGGTTTCTTCATCCCATTTCCATATTTTTCCGCCTATTATAATTGGTATTTTATCTTTACTGCTCTTCCTTTCCCCCTTTCCTCTTCCGCTATCTTCTTGATTGTACGCTATAGTTCCCTCTCTCCCTGGTTAGTTCGTTGTTTATGTGTATGCTCTCTTGCAGATTATTCAATTTCTTCTTGTTGCTTTATGACTTCCTTCACCATTGCATTCTCGAACTCAATTTTATATACCTTTGTCCCAATCTTTTTTGCCTCCTTAATTTGAACTTTCGTGTCCATGCTATTTGCTATAAAGTTCTCAATACCAATGTTTAAGTCTTTTGTTATGGGAACACCCATATTTTGTTATGGGTGTTCCATTCCAAACCCGATACTACACTATCTCATTGGTCTTTATGCGTTCCTTCTCCAATTTTCTTATTCTTATTTTCATCGCTGACACATCTTCCTGGTTTTTCTTATTTTCCCTTTCTATTTCTTAATTTCTATTCTTAACTCTTTCAGAACTTGTTGGTATTCTCTTTGTTTCTGCTTAATGCCTTGTATCCTTCATTAGTTCTTTCAGCACATCAGTTACCGTATCCATTGTATCTTCCTTTACCTCTTGGGGTGTTTGAGGTGTTCTTTTTGGGAAATCCCACAACAAAATGGGACGAGCGCTTCTGATGGTGCCGACATTATCGGCGAAATGTGCGTCAAGCAAAATAATCTTTTCGGTTTTCGTATAGTAGTCATTGTGCAAACTTTGTTACTAAGCCAAAAGGTTCTAAAAATTTTCAACCCTGTGTGTGATAAGATATGAAACAGAAAGTTAGTCGGAATATCTAATTTCATGTATCGAATAGTCCTCGAAAATACTCCTTTTGGTAAAGTTCTGCTATTTTCGGATACTTTATAGATTTATCATTGTCTTTCTCATTTGTTTTTTATATCGGAATAATTCGGACTATGAAATCTAATGGCTATATAAGAAAGATACACTCACTTCCTCACAAAGATTAATTTCTAACGCATTGTCTATATTTGAGGTATATACTTGGATCAAGCATTGATGTTATATGTGCTTCTGGCTAATATTGTATTAAAGTTAAGTATTAAAGATTCGATTTAAGCTACGACAGAAAGAATGCTGCCCCTATCGTAGACCCAAAGATCTGTCTCGAAATGATGCCATCAAATACAAATACAATGTTATCAAAAATTGTTGTGAATTAATATTACATTTCTGTTTCAGCTACATAGTAAATGAAGCGCTAGATTAGAAGAGAACGTATTAAAGAACGTATTTTAACTAATTAGCGGACACCTTTAACGGATTTTAACTGACTATACATAGGTCTTTTCACTTGTTTTAGTTTAATCTCATTACAGTTCCAGCGTTTTTATGCAGAATATTTTAAAAAACCCTCGGTTCTTGGGAACAAAGTCATATATGCTAGATTCCTTTCAGGAATCTGAGTAAATATGTATATAACAAGCTCCGGTTTACGTTAAACCGGATGGTTTCGGTTAACTGGGGTTCAGAATACATATACAAAATTGACATACAAAATAGGGACAGAAAATTTACATAATATTGTTACAAATGCAAATCTTTCGTTCTTCCGGGATTAACCTTAAGCAAATTATAGTACTTAATTCAAGTATTGGTAGAATCGAAATTAAGTATAAAAAATATGAGCAAACGTTTGTATTGCTATTGTTTGAATGTATTTTTCTATAAATGGTCATTTATAATAGAAGTTTAGATAGGGTTAAATTGTTAATTTTGATCACAACACAACTATATACATAGTTGATAATAGTTCAATTAATTATACCCCCTCCGTACCAAAATGATTACCTGATATTGGTTTTCTATTTGTATCAAAGTGATTCTCCGATTAAAAAAAAGACATTATTTATTTGCTAACTTTTCAAAAAGTTCACATAAACAATTAACACTATTTATTGAATTATTTAAGTGCATTGGATGTTTTGTGTGCTTTTTTAATTGTTGTTTCATCACAAATTATACACTGTGGATTCCTTTACCACGCTCTAGGCGTCGTTTTGTTGATATGAAGAAGCTGTATGCACCTAAATAATTACTAATGAAGCTGCATTGATATGAAGTGAGAGTGCTTGGAGATTAGTTACAACTAATCTCCACCTGCTCTCACAGTGCAATTCGTTACATAGAAAAACGTCTGGAGATTTAGAGTTTCGGTTCTCACATATTCAAGTGGCTTGTTGACAGTCTGAACCAGTTTGTCCAAGTTAGAGGGTGCACTTTCAGGTGGACATTTTGTGTGTTGTATTAAGGAATTCCTTAATCGGTAATGTTGAAATGAGGGCTGTTGGACAGTTGATAATACAATTTGATATTCCATCCGCCTTTTCAACCTTCTGCCCGTATTCTTTCATCATCTGTTGCACAATGTACTTCAGAATTGACCTATTGTAGTCGTTCCTCCATATTTGTGCTATGAACAGGCTATATTTTTCTTATTTCTTGAACTTCTTCTTCATTTAAGACCCCGTGTATATTCTTGTATATTGTTTTTTACTGGCTTGATGACGATAGTGTCTTTAGAATGATTTTTTGAATTCCAATTCTAATTTATTCATTAAAAATGCCTTTGATATTATTCTTGTAATGAAACATTTACCTGTACAAGTTTTGTAAGAACATCCTTCGGAAGAAATTTACTCGCAATTTACAAAATTATAATATTTATCTTAACTTGTTGTGCCAAATCAACCGATATCTCGTGAATGTGTACAACGTCGTATATTGACTGAAATTGACTTAACCTATTTTTAAGGAATGAGTGCAAATTCCAGTCCTCGAATGTAGTTGTTCTTTTTCAAGGAAAGTTTCATTTTTTGAAATACTTTTCATTTCATCTTCTTCTGTTCGAATCTGTTCCAAATTCAGTTCGCTAGATTTTCAGCTCTAGTCACTGCGTCCTTTAATTCTCGATGTCATGTTTTTTGACTGATTATCAGTATGTGATGACAGATATGGCAATAGTGGATAATTTTTATACTAACTCTAAGTTAGTATAAAAAACTAACTTTATAATAGCTCTTAAGTGAATTCTAAGTTTTTTTTTTACTTTAGAAAAAAAATAAGAAAACCTAGAAATAAACTACTACTACTTTCTAACTACTGAAGTTGAAATCGAACAATCATTTTGATGTGGAGAGAGTCTCCATGCCAACGAGAAAAAACTAAAAATGTAAGAATCCTATATATAAGTAACTTTTTACTTGATGTTTGATTATAATCATGATAAAATATCCTTACTAATGGAAGTTAGTTCAATCAGATTAATTATTAAATACGAATTTTAATATTTTTACCATTTTCTTAAACTTTGATTTACCTAAGGACTCGAGAAAATATTTTCGACAGAAACATATCCACAAGAATATTTCATTTTGATTATTATTTACAAATTTGACAATAACTGGAAAGCAGGTAAAAATTGCGCAGTTTTTCTAAACCAAACCAGTTGTCATATCCCCTAAATACTATTGAAATCAGTTGAATTCAGCTGGTTCCAGGATCATATTTTCTATTTGAATTTTATTTAAAAATCTGTTTATATTTTTTCAGATTCAATTAAGCGGGGACCAATTTTGAAATCTAATGCAAATAATTCTACATTAATCCTGCTGTGCTCCTTGGGTCAATATGATCCGAAACTGAATTTCAGGTTATAACTTTGTGATCTTTCATTATTTGTTACCAAAATTTTGTGACTGGTGCGTAAAGTATAATATTGCCAAATAGGTTATACAAGAAATCGTATTTTTTATGCAAATATCTAATGCAAATAATCCTACATTAAAACCTTTACTGGAGTCTGCATAGTCAAGTAAAATCGATTTTGTAATTCCCTTATCAAGTGGGAGAAACTTACTATACTATGTACGAAATAAACGAAATAAATTTTGATAATAACGTAGAGTTTTGACTTTCATTGACTAAAAATTTCCATTTTTATTTCGTGATATGAGATATTGAGTACTATAATTATTCCAAAGCTAAACTTTGGCGTTGCTTAGTGTCGGTTATTTAAATAATTTGAACAAATCTTTGAATAGTTTTCACGCTGGTAGTTTTAATGAAGAATTCATTGATGCTAAGGAAGTAGCATGCCACTAAGATATAGAATCTAAATTGAATAAACAAACACGCTTAAGAGCACGAAATACGAAGAAAAACAGTTAGCTGTGAATGTGATCAAGCGATCGAAGACGGCTTTTAACATTCTACACATTTCCTTTTAACATTCTACATATGATCATAACGACACTGGATGAAATATCGCAATTTCTTCTTTTTTAAATAATTTCGAATTGGTATTGTGGTAATGGAATTGTGGTAAATTTAAAAACTACTAAAATATGTCAAAACCTTTAAAATGTTTTTAACGACCAAACTCAAAACAATGCACGAAACAAATGCTCAAAAGCAACTGCAACAATGCAGTTGCTCTGGAGTTTGCAAAATAATTGCAATATTTACAAAACGTTGATGGAAAAGCTGATACATTGGCTACCAAGCAATTAACAAATTTATATAGCAAACAGTTGTGTCGATTAATTTCCTAATTAGATCATAACACGTCGTATTTTATGAATGGAACACCCATTCTCGTAGCTCAAAATAATCAAAAATTAGTTAAGAACAAACAGAACAAACAAAATTTATGTGGTTAGTTTCGCGATAAACTTTTTAATTTTAACTAACTTTAAATTTGAAACGTGACTAGCAGCTGAATGAACGAATGTTTCTGAAAGCTTTACAAATTATACAAACTATTTATAGTTGTACAATTGTTATAAAAGTGGTAATAAAAATGTAATCTATAACTTACAATATAATCTTTAGTAAAGTTTATTTTTTCCATCCATGTTCAATTTCTTATAGAGATTTTGAATAATTGACACCCTATTTTATAGAGAATTGGCGTGTTATTGGCAGGCAGAAGCACGACTTTAATATTTTAATTTAGAAAATATTGATTCATAGTGCTGACTGTGTAAAAGACAAAAATTTTCTGAAAACAGAAGCTGTATTGTTGAGCTGCAGAAAGAGAGAAAGTATATGTTCAAGAATATTGAAATAATTTCGATCATGTCATCTACCACCTGTTTTCACGCAATTTGTTAGTACTAATTTTATTAACTACCCTGTTTACTAATACATCTCTTATTACTAGCCGATCGATTAATTGAGAAACATTAAAAAAAATACTATGGGATCAATAAACACTATTTCGAATTGTGTGTTGGTTACAACTCCTTAAGATCCGTAAGATTTCAATGCATAAAGTTCAATGTAAATAATATTTTAGCTTTTTTACAAAAAGGCTCATTTGCAGCAATTCTGTATTTTAATTCAGAATGTCTTATTCGTATAGAAACTCTGGATTTAAGTTGAGGAAAATGTGTTAATACTTTAGCAACCTGTGCTAGTTGAAATTGATTTTCTCTTAAGGCTTCAAGCGTTATAATTCTTCTGATGATATTGTTTCTTTATGCCATTGCTTCTTCACAACATTACATTAATCACACATTAATAATTGTTACGATAATACTCAAATCTCATAATAACAGGTATTCCTCGTCCCAGTGAACCACAGCTCCGTCTATTCCATACAAGACATTGTTTTAATTTGGGATTAAATAATTCTTGTTTCTTCATTAAGTTGTTCAGTTGGATAATCTTGTGTGTTGGATAGTCAAAGATAAGAATTAATACTGTTAGTAAATATTCCTTAAATACAATTCAAAAGAATACCGTTAAACAAAACTGTTAAAATGAAATATTAATTTCATATATTAAAACATATTTATTATTTGTTATAGCTACATCAAATGCAAGTTAATAACGTTAATGTATATTATACAGGCTCATCCTCTCCAAATGTGTTGAAATATTATAAATGCTCTATTCATGTCAATTTTCTTCATACTTATCATTTTACTAACCGCATATAATTAATATCCAGCAATAAGCGAAATATTTAGAGGCTATACTGCAAGCATAATAAATTACATAATGAAATATACGGGTTTCCTAGAAACAAAAAAGTTTTCCATGATTAAATTAACATATACAAAGAACATATATTAGTCATGTTTTGTCATATAGTTTATGGTGCATTATTCGCTCGTGGACTCGCTTATGGAACGAGAAATATGCAGGGCGAGATATGCATCACTAATGATTTTCTATGAGATCGTCATTAGTGTCACTTTTGAGGTGGTCCCGTCCTGAATCCTGAATCTGCGTTAGATTTTTCCTTGTAGGAAACTGTCAAAAATAAAGGGTATCCTCGATCATATAACAGAAGAAAATGATGTCAGAGAAGCGGCATTACAGATTATTAATAGAATTATTGGACTTTCTTATAAAATCATTAATCCCATGTTAAAGATATTCAATTTAATAGTAGTGGACTGCTGTTTGAGAGCGGTTTGAAAGATTGTTTATAATTATAGGTTGTTCGTTTTGAGAATTATTTTAACATTGCTAAATGGTTACGTTCTTTTTTTGAAAGTTTTTGTTTACTTAGAGTAGATCCTTTTTGAATCTACATAGTTTTTAAACTGATGATAATTTCTCATGTTTAATTGATGCGTCGCTGTAGTTTGGATGATCTAATACCTCTATTCCGTCGAAGAAACATGCTTTCAAATATTGACATACAATAGCACTATAAGCAGGCGCATTTTCACCTAATTTAAGCTAATGATATGGTTCTCGGTACTCCAGTATACTGATGTGTGTTTCTGGAATTCGCACACAGCGAATTCTTACAACTAGGCTCATCAAAACTTATAAAGATATAACGCTTCGTTAGTTTCATTAGTTCATTGCTTATCCAATTGGAACGAATATAATAGATGGCGCTACATAGTCCGGCGATAGGTTCAAAGCTCGGGAAGAAAATTTACACAATGTGTAAATTTAAAATTTACAATTTAAACATGAGATATTAATATGCTCAACCCTAAATACGTGGCACATTCGATTTATCACGTATGTTAACGAAGTGGCAATATATAGTGATTGTTTAGGGTCATTTACCATCAACTGTCGATATGAACTCGACAGAAACTGACAAAAGCCTCTGGGACTATTGCTACGGGCAAATTCGAGATTGAATGCTTTTTTGTTTTTGTGTTTTTGATTCCGTTTACTACATACATAAAACAGTATGACCGAAGTAAATATACGCCTCTCAGAAAAAGAATTTGCACACTAAACACAATAAAACGATTTATGATACAACTGTGTCCAGTTTGATATAGTATTTGGAGAATAAGAGAATTATGAAAACGCAATAAAGTAAAAAACACAGGTTATCTTTTAAATGGACAAAATTCAGCGCAAACGAATATAATAGCGGTTTGTTTGAATTAGTAAAACGATAGTGTCTAAGGGACTTATAATGATTCTACAAAGAAAAAGTTGCATTAGAACCCAAACCAAGTTTGCAAGAGAGGCTTCTGGTTAGAAGAAAGACGAAAATCGTTGACTGCGCCAAACTTTTTCTCTGTACGTGTTTCCAGAGAAATAACTTAATATGGACCACAAAATCAAGACAAAAGACATTTGTATTGAGTTTACTTGCTAAACTTTTCAGTCTTACAACGTGGATAACATTACCAAAAAACTGGCATTGCACAATTGGAGGAACAAGAAAACAAACTTGCAAATGCATTTGCAAATAAAATTGCACTGTTTCACTTTCATACCAATTATTACTTTAAGGTGTTATTCTATATGATATGGTTGGCAAAGATAATAGAGATATAATACACGAAGTCGGTATATAACACAGATATCGAAGAATCGATAAAAGCGAAGAAAACTAAAGTTTGGACTTACTATTCTGCAACAGATAATTTTAATTTGCATAAATCAAATATATCAGTGGTATTATCTAATGCAGAACCTTCCCCATGTTACCAATCGAAGGGGTTCTATATTTGGTGTAATGGTAGGCAGTTCACATAAAATAGAAGTAGGAGATAAAATTGTGAGATAAAAGTGGGAGATAAAATTGTGAAATTCTACTTGGATTGTAGATTACCAGAACTGCTAGATCTTAAGCATACACGTCAGTTACTAATAAGGGAGTCACCATTTATTTTGGAATCAATTGATCAGAAACCAATTTATGACGAATATACCAGGTGTATAAGCTTAAATCCGCTGTTTCCTGATCTATGACGTTAGTGCGCGTATCAAGCTACCACGGATACGCCAGTACTTTTTTATTATGAGTTTCTAATCTGTGAAGATTAATGAACATTGCTGACGATGTACACTGCATCGTCAGCAATGTCTAGTCATCGTCACCAATTTTCTCGTTGGTAACCATGTCTAGTTTTGTGCCAGGAAAAGAGCATATGCGGGAAACTCTGCTTTTCTGCTTCAATTTGAAGAAATTGGCTGCCGAATCGCATCGAATGCTTGTAGAGGTCTATGGTGACTGTGATTTATCGGAAGCAACATGCAGAGAATTTTGCAGAGGTAATTTTGACCTCAGCAAGAAAAAACGTGAAAATTGGCCCAGGACGGTTGAGGACCATGAATTGCAGGGTTTCTTGGACGAGGATGATACCGAATCACAAAAAATCCTTGCCAAGCAATTGAGCATTACTCAACCAATCATTTTCATGCGTCACGTGACACGTATCATAGGAAAGGTTCAAAAGATCGGAAAATGGGTGCTATATGAATTGATCGATAGGCAAATGGTACGACGCCAATACATGCGAATTCTTGCTCGCCACACAAAAAAGAAAGTCGTTCCTGCATCGGATTGTAGCTGGCGATGAAAAATGGATATACTTTGAGAAACTTAAACGCAAGTAATCGCGGGTTGATCCAGACCAACCATCAATACCTTCGCCAAGACCAAATCGCTTCGAACGGAAAACTATGCTGTGTGTTTGATGGGATCAGCGAGGTATCATCTACTATGAGATCTTGAAACCTGGTGAAACTGTCAATGGCCGGATTATCAACAAAGATATGACAGGCTGACTTTCCCCCACGACAACATACTATCGCACACGTTAACAATGGTCTAAAACCACTTCGAGGCACTTAACTGGGAGGTGCTGCCCCATCCCGCTTATTCACCAGACCTGGCTCCTTCCGACTACCACCTGTTTTCGTCGATGGGCCATGCGCTCGCTGAGCAGCACTTCGATTCTTAGGAAGAGTGGTTTTGCCACGAAAGAGGACTTTTTTTGGTGTGGTATTCACGAATTGCCCGAGAGATGGGAAAATGTGTAGCTAGCTGGGAAACCACAATATCCGGTTTGAAGATATAGAGGTCCTGCCAACGGTGTCCCACTAATACACCTGCATGAACATCGGCATAGAATGAACAAGAAGCAACCTAATTTTGATAGAAAAGAAAAATCGGGCTTCTTACATAGAACCCCTACATACAGTTTACTATGGAGACTGAGAGGGACAGATATGTGCCATTTTTGAACATAAAAATAATTCGGAATGAGGACCATTCAGTCAATCTTAATTCATTCACTAGACCGGCTTATACAGTCAGATATATTAATTACTATTCTTATCATGCGATGAACCAAAAAATCACCACGTTACTTGCCATGAAAAATAGGGTGCTCACCATATCGGATCACAGGTCCCATGAGGAAAACCTCAGGAGACTGAGAGATACGTTTATAAACAGCGGTTACCTTGCATTCCTAATAAACAGGTTGCTGTTCAACGCCACTGTCAACCAAAACCGTTTCGTTCCCCAGAATGCTTCCCTTACCCACCGTCTCAGGGCACTGAGGGTTCCACGACCCTTAGGTACTGCAATTTCCCCTATTTTCGTACGTTGATCGAACGTGGCTCTGTACTCTCCAGTGTGTATATCAAAAACTGTCGTTAGTCCTCTCGACAACTTGTTCTCTAACACTAAAGATCGTGTTCCTCAAAGATTACAATACAATGTAATATACGAAATTCATTGCCTTGGGTGTAAGAAATGTTACGTAGAGATCACTTCCCAATATTTAAAAAATCGACTCGGGCAACGCAGGCAAGACTGCAGTGCCCTCAGATCCAGTAGGTCTGCCCTGACCTTTCACCATGTGGAGACTGGGCATAAGTTTGATTGGGACGAAACCTCCATTGTTGATATGACAATTTATGTAATAACAGGCAGTTCCTAGAGGTATATCACATTAACACTTCAGGATTGACTGCCAAGGCCTTACTGTACTGTAAAAATGACTCCCGTTACTCTAAGGATAATTCTTACGATTCGCTTATATTCTGAGCCAGCCTTTTTGTTGCTAAATTTTATTGTAAGAGGATCTTTGGCGTTTGATATGGTCCTCTTTTCACATCTTCTTACCCTTCGCTTTGCTCCCATGGCTTTTTGCCTCTTATGCGTTTTCCCTTCAGGAATAATGAGCTTTTCCTTCTCCTCTTAGGTCTGTGTTCCCCGCTCTTAGACTTGGTTCCTAACCGTACCGACCTGTATGCTGGTTTATCGACCATTATATTTCAAAATTTACTTCGCTTTTAAATGTGTGATGGTGCAGTATTTAATTGCGTTTTGTAGTTGGTAACGTGTTTCTACAGAATTTAATCTTACAAATGTAATTTTAAACTGTTTTGTAAGTATTATCATGTTATTTATTATCACTATGATACCAAACGTTCTCTTCAGGTATACAGATTCTGTTAGCAATAATTGTTTCTTATAAATGTTTTTCAAAGTTAGGTTTAACGTCTATTGTAAGTATAACGAGTTTTTATATAATTGAATGATAGTTGTGTTGCTGGTTTTATGTTGATCCTAGCTTGAACTCTGAACCTTGTTTCAACAGTTGAACCCTTATTCCTTTCCCCCCAACGGTGTTTCCCGATATTCTTTATATTCTAGATATTAGCTATACAGCCAGTACAACTCCTAATCCTTACATAGAACCTGGCATTCAACCATTCGCGTTACCCGCTGCCACTGAAGATACATTTCGCAGTTGAAGATAAAACATATGAAATGACAAATTCGTATCGACCACGAATAAGCCCGGAAAGCCTAGTCTGAAAGCCTATTACTGACGCCGGCCGTGAAAGCCTACATTCTATGTTCATCAGCTAGTTTGTTACCGTGATAGTGATGTATATGTTCGGCATCTATATTTTCCGGAATTTAATTACTCCATACGGATTGGACGTAGGTCTCAAAATTTTCCGTTTCCTGTTGCATTTAAAACTACTATATCATGTGGATGACAATTACTAGTTGAAATTAGTGAACCGTAATAATTATTGCATATGTGAGCGTAAGATTGCAGATGAAGCGTTAAATATTCAAATTTACTACACCCTCTGTCCGGAAGTATGACATAAATTTCGAACCAATTCGAAATGTACTTCCATACTTCCGGAGATATTGTATAAACCTTTAAATTATAATAAAATAACTAATATCATTGCCAAAAAATATGGAACGTACGCTTTTGTATGCCCTACGGAGTTCTTCTTCATTCAACACTAAGTCATAATATCGCAATATGAACATAGTTATAAACATGTTCTAATTTATCCATTTTGTGCCATTTTTGACGAGCAAAATGCTATGCTAGTTAATTTATTTGATGTGTTGCGCAAGAGTTAAACATATGCATGCGTTTAAAGTCTTAAAAATATTCCTCCCTTAAAAACATCAAAATGTGTAAATTTATTAATGTCGGTAGCACAAGGTAGGCTACGAATCGATATTCGATTATTAAACTAGAAGATGTACATCGCACATGACTTTCTCTTGCCTTGTCCCTGGTTTAAATATAAAAAAGATTCGTAAAAAAATTCTATTTGTATCTGTCATCTTTTTCTAAAAATATGTAATAACAAACACCCTGTATATTCGGAAATAATTTCAAATTGTGAACAGTTCGATGTGATACAACTTTTATTTGAAACATTTTTATTTAGAAACGGCATTAACAGTTCTAAGAAAAATTTTGCATTCACAGCTGTCATGTTTTTTCAAAAATACGAAATAACGCCCAAACGGTATAATTTGAAGCTAAGGTCCTTAAATCTTATAAGGACTTATATCATAATATAATCATAATATATCATAATATAAAAATATCATAATATACAGGCTGTTTCATTTCAAAACCGGAAGTTGGATAGTTTTTAGAATAAACCGAACACCTTGTATATTCGAAAACTGTTTGAAATTGTGAAGACTTTATGTGAAACATTTTTTTCTAAAGAGAGCAGTACCCGAGATTAAGAACGAAATACCCTCTTTCCCCATAGGATTGCATTTCTATCAATTATGCTTATAACTCGAAAACTGTTAATTTTAAGCATGCACTATCCTTATAGTTTTTTATTCACACTTTTATGTAAATTACAAAAATACATTTTGTTACAAAAAGTTGTAAGAAAACAAAAAAGTTATTAGAATAAGTACCTCAGCTATATGTACAATTTTTACGAAATCTTTATTATGACCAGATTATATAATAATTAGCTTGTGTGTAAAGTATTGTTTTACTCAGTCTAACGTGGGAATCTAAAAACAATACAGAGACGGACAGACGGACGGTCGGACGGACAGACACACCAACCACCAAAAATAGCATAGACAGACTACAAAAAGCCTAACTCGTCAAGATTTATCAAAATCTCGACATCGATTTTTTTTGTGAATGCAATACTTTCTCTTAACAGAAAGTAATAAGAACGTCCTAAGTTGAAACTGTTCGTTTCGTTTTCATGTTTGAATTGTGACAGTTCGTTCTGTTTTGTTTAGTCGACGCAGATAATGCAGTTTTCGTCTTGATTACTTCTGCTATAGATGAAAAGAGGGCTTTGTCATTGGTCTTCGTTGTATGTTCGCTGTAATATTAATTGTTTAATTAATATTTACGTGCAATATCGTTTATTATCGTGCTTGTTCTTGTACAAACCTGGTTGCTTTCCCTGTGGACGGGTTATCGAATAAACCGTCTTCAGCAGAATGGAGACGTTCTCCTGAAGACGGTTTATTCGATAAACCGAAATATATGTTGAGTTGTGGTTGAAGTGTTTGTTAATTCTAGAGCCCACTGTTAGTGGGTCAGCCTGACGGTCCTGCGGGAGTTCTAACTCTAGCACTCGACAAGGGAAAGAAGTGATATTCGTCTGATTTATATTTAGGTGGAAGCGCGATTCTCGACAGACATCTCCACTAGAGTGTCGCAAAGTTGTGGCTAAATTTCAGAATTATCCTTGAGGTTTGTTTCGCATCTCTATTTTTCTTTGAAGAGACAAAAACCGCACATATTTTCTTTTTTATTCATTGTACTGTGCTCCAAAATCAGTGGTAACATTATTAATAGCACCATGTTGCAACTTCTGTGCTTCCTTGCATTGCAACAAACTCTGAAGGTCTGTACTGTTGCTTTTATCAATTATGAGTTGCTTGAATTTGGTGTTTTTTTTAAATGCATCACAATTTTCATCAAAAATTGCCATTTTGTAGATGATGGCTTTCCCATACAATGTTCTACAGAAAACTAGTTTTCTGCGTAATGTTAACAGGTGTTCCGCGTAAACCTGGAATTGTTTTACACCCCACAATTTGACAAAAGAAACTCAAACATGTTTGACGGATTAATGCTCTAAAATGTCTAAAAAAAATTAAGTGTTCAATGAATACTACAAACTTGTTAAAAAAATGTCGTTGCCGATAGATGGCATTGTCGACATTTGTCAAGTGCAATGAAATTAAGTTTTCGTATACAGGAAGTGTTACAAGTTTAAATGCGAGGGATAAAATTGCATCTTTTGAGAAAACATTACATCTTTAATTAAATTTTAATGTAGACTTAACTAAAATTCCGAAAACTAGTGAGGACGATTCCTATCCAATGATGGCTAAGACAGCAGACTTAACTGTAAGCCGTTATGAAAATCTAACTGATTTAATGAGTGACTCTGATTTAAAATAAAAACAAAGATCAGCCATTAATTAATTTTTTGGTGAATTTATAAGAAAAGGATCCCAGTTCATCATAACAAGCGATTCTTCTTTTACTCCCGTCTAGTACTTCGCATTTAAATGAAGCAAGATTTTCTTATTATCCTGCAATGTAGACTAAGTTCTGGAACAAGCTTGACACAAGATATAAAAATTCAACTTTTTCAACATTTTTAATTTTCATTTCATAATATCATCGATATCATTAAGAACTTTATTCTATTTTATATGTTACACACATAAAATAGGACACGGCGAATCAATAAAAAGTTTGTGGGATGTAAAAACCGGTAGACCTACTTTTCGTGCAACGATGTTCTTGAAAGTTTTTTTTTATCGAATATCAAGCGTATTGCTTTTTGACGATAAGGTCAATCGTCGACAAAGCATATCAAGTGACAAAGTAGCCCCTAATAATTTGTCACTTGAGTTTAATAAGAGAGTTTTGGGAGAAGTGGATAGAAACTTTTGACGAACAACTTGTTGACTTCAGAATACGCCGTCGTTTCAAACGGTATATTCCCAGCAAACCAGCAAAATATGACATAAAAATTTGTGTTTGACAGACTCTTTGTGACAGTGGTAGTTCCACAATGTTAAGAACGGTTAGAAAAAATAAATCCGAAATTCCTGTGATTATAATAAGTAAGAAAGTATGTACCTAGTTCTACATACTTCTAAAAAAACTAAAACGTTATTCTCATGAGTACAGTGCACTGTGATAAGGAAGTCAGCAGCAGGGACAACAAGAAGCCACAAATGATACTAGATTGTAACTCTACCACAGGAGCGGTTGATACGTCAGATCAATGTATTGCAGGATATACTTGCAAAACAAAAAAACAATCGATGGCGTATTATTTTGTTGTACAATGTACTTGATGTTAGTGCTTATAATGCATTTGTGTTATGGAAAGAAATAAATGCAAATTAGAATAAGGATGTTCCGTATAAGAGAAGACTATTTCTGGAAGAGTTGTGGAAACTGATGGTAGCTCCCTGTCAAGGGAACGTGAACCTCGTACTCAACAAGCTATTCCTGTAATAAAGAAAATTCAAGATCAGCGTGGCGAAATAGCAGTGCTATCTACATCTAATATATTTTATTATAATACATTTTACTTTTGTCATTGATAAGATTGTTTTTCATCGTTGTTTGCGTTTATGTAGTGTAATGAAATCACAATATATTAATTTCGAGGTACTCTTGACAATCCTCCTGTACCTGCACACATCGGATCACTATGACCCGAAGGACTATAATAGGTATTATGGATTGATGCGGTACATCCTGTAACGAACAGTTGACAATACGTTCAATGCTAAGAAATCACAGTAAGTGAGCTTTGTAAGGTAAAGAGACAAGGTATAAGATGTTTTTTTCAAAAAGTTGTTCTTCTGTGAACTGTACTCTCTATAAATGAAACTGGCTTAACGGTAACCTGGCCTAGTTATCCTGTTTCTAATGATAATCATGTAACAAGAGCTGTCCAAATATGACAATGGTGTCCTGAACACGTTTTTGTTTTCAAGATATCAAGTGTCCGTGCAGATGTCTAATCCATATATGTAGAGATATTTAAATGACATAACTATCAGGGAATTTTTTCACCGCCAGGGTTTTTCTATGATTTTGACGAGCTGCGTCTCCAGATATCCGATAACTGCCATTTATCACAAACTTACACGAACTAGTTTCCTTTTTTTTTGCAAATATCGGGAGACATTTATTTATCAATCAGGTGTACAAGCTAAACAAGCCAGTGTGCGGATGTTGATTGTTTTCCGGCACCACCGGCACTGTATCGATTTAGGAAATGGAATTTCTCACCCTATATAGGTAGCATTCTAGACCATTGTCCGCGTATCCATTATAACTAACGACGCAGTTAGAATTTCGTCGGCAATGCAAGGTTATCTCTAGCACCTATTCGGCAATAGTTCAAATGTCGTGATTGCTCATGATTATGCCTATTAACGTCCCTGTCCGGCACATATGGTAAGTATAATTATTTATTACGGTATAGAGTACATGCAAAAGATAACTAGTAAATATTAATTTGATAATAATCTAAACTATTGGCTTTCCATAAATATCCATCATATATTTAAAAACGTCATAATTCATCAAAGTTATTCACTTTCTATAAATTTATAATAAAAGAACAATATCTTCTGTAATGCGATTTTGGATGGAATACTGCGCGATGAATGCTTTTGCATTTTGACTTTAACGAAGACTGGAAGTTCTGCCTTTTCTCCGTTTCGTTACCGGTGGTATACGCATAACTTTTTCTAAATACCCTTCAGCTTCCTCCGTGATTGTTTCAAGGAACATACAGGGCGTGCGTCGTGAGAAAGGACAGTTACAAAGTAGGGAGCTAAACGAGGCGACGTAAATTTAGAACGCTGTTGGAGCCAAATAATGCCTAGGGCGGTGGACAGTTTGATAGATCGATAACGTTTTAAAGCGAATTTTAATTGTAGGTGTGGCTGGATGCTAGTTCAGCAGTGTGTCGGTTTTAATTTGCGTCAATGAAAGAGCTATGTAATGATACTGCTGGCACTAATGTCTTTAATTATATCGACGTTGAATTATTGCTTTGTAATGGAGTAGTTGTTATACAATCAGTATATCGAGTGATGTTACTTCACAAAATAAAAATTTTAGGAAACTTTTTATAGGCCAAAGAATAGTTCAAGGTTTCAGGACTTTATATCGCATCCACAGCATTTTTTAAACTAACTACTGGTGATATTTAAAGTCGATACTATGCAGACTTTTCAAGCCATGATAGACTGCAAATCATCACGAGCGTCTGTGGCTCGACCAACTAGACACTTTTGCAACCTGAATAATCGTAGAACCTTTCTCCAAGCTCACATAAAATAACAATAAATTAGCATAACCAAACTACAGAGGGACATAATTACTCCTCATTGGTTCGCTTTATGCTTGTATGCTTTATATAATATCTTCGATATTGCTGGTTATGCTTTTGACATAAAGTATAATATAAAGAAAAGCTGAGAAGGATATTTTTTATGAACAAGTTAGTGAAAGGCGGTTTAAAGCAATTTAAGGCAGAACTCCTTACATAAGGCTAGAAAATAAGTCTGAGACTATATAATATACAGTATGACACTAATATAACGCTAACTACGAGTACAAACAATGACACTAACTACAAACCTTGTTGTGTTGACAATATTTCGATGCATTTGGTGATTTTTAAATATATTAGTCATTTGTTCGAATGGGCGAAGATGTGGTTTAGAGTAACAGAAAACTTTGTGTTGGGTCTACTGGCTGAAAGTACCTAAAGCACATTACTTGAATTAATATTACATGTTGTGTTTCCTTTGTGTGAAACATGTAACCGATCATCCTCTTATAATTTATTTTGTTTTCTAATATTTTCACGTTTTCTAAAGTGAACTTGCTTTGCATGTTTAAATAATGTTGGGCTAAAGCATTGTCGATTTTTAACCATGCGCAAGTTCGGCCAACGTATTTTACCTTACAATTTACGTAGAAACGGAATATATAATAGTTGGTTGTTTCAATCTCATGTTTATCTAAGATGTCCAGTATCATAAAAATTATTTTTGTTGAACAATGTTTGCAGAATTCTTTGATTCAATGTCTAATATGTCCTTCAATTCAGGTATAGAATTTCACTCTGTATGAGTCCTGCCCTATAACACTCCCATTATCCCTTGAGGAAAATAGGATTAATAAAATAACCATTAATAATCAAAATATTTTCATGTTCAAATTATTAACTATTATGGCGTCCTGACCAGTAGTTGATCTATAGTCCTTTTTATAGAAATTTATAATAGCCTTAAAGTAAATTAGAATTTCGATTCATAAACTCAAAATATGAATGAATATTACCCTAAAATATGTAATAAAGGGGTAGAATATATTTGAAAGCTTTGAGATTTAAATGTGTACATGTATGTAATTATAACCCAACCCTTTTCGATATCATATCGCAATACTACGCCCAAAATTCAACCAGCATCAAAGCAAGACAAAGTCATGCGCGTTGTACCACCTACTTGTTTATTTAATTGTTATTTAATCCTTCATCGCAATACTGAAAAACACTAAGGCTACTGTTGCAGTCTCTGTGACGTGAATTTCCATAGTAAAGTTAATACAACTTTTTTAATTTGTGTTCAAACAATATTTTCATAAAAATTAAATGCTAATTCAAAAGTACCTAAGGAGCTGAAATTACTTAAGGAGCAGCCATTTAAGATAGTGGAATTACAAAATCCGGAGGTAGAATTTGCGTCCTTTAGGACTGCACTGTAGTTATTCATTCATAACAATATGGGGATTATTACTTACTTTAACAACTTAAATTAACAGCACAATCTTCAAACGTACATACTCAACTCTCAAAGCCAAAGGGCAAGTGTTGGTGTGTCAACACCACTATATTAATATGTTATAGGTCACATAAACGATATATTTTGTTAAGCAGTGTACTTGAAGCTTGAAAGAACAGTGCAATTTAAAGTTACGATAAATCATGTTAATAGGGCAATAATTCGCGTAATTTCTGATGGCTGTGCGTTTGAAGTGATATTACCTAAAATATTATAATATTATTATATTAAATATTGTTACTGCATATTTTATCATTAAAATTAAACAATATCAATACTAATTGTATTTCTAACTTGTGGGATTCCATAAACAATCATGTTGAAGATATAGTAAAGTATCTCTCTACGACCACTTCACATTGTAAATTCGCAATTTGGCAAGAAAAGTTATGACTGATACATACTGCAGTGTCTTCAGTTCACATGCTCCTACATGATGTATTATGCAGATAACTTGGAACTCTTCGTGTTAGGTGTACAACAAAAGCTGAATCACGCCTGAATTCAATTAGCCAGTTGCTGAATTAATTTCTAATGTTTTCAGAACCCTAAAAGCCAGAAAATATACATTTATTAAAATTATCTTAATAAATTATTATCTTAAAATAAATTATCTTAAAATTATTTATTAAATTATAAGTTCTGCAGTGCAGAGATTAATATAAAACTATAAGTAAATGAAACAAAAGTGGTCAAAATAAAAAATGGTCAATTATAAATGAAACGAACTGTTTATGATTTTCTTCCTTATGAATACCTGATTCGATAAGAACGGAAATAAAGAAAAGTATATATATAGAGAATATGCAAGGAGTTCCCTTCCTTACAACTTCAAAGAGTCTTATGGAAAAATCTTGAATCCCACGTGGATTTAAGATAAACTATTGTAAATGAGCTAAGCAAATTGTTGTTGCTTATTCTACATTCTTAACCTATCCATTCTTATTCTACGTTCATACTTCTGGTAAGGTAACTAAAAAAGCAGAATAAATTGCGCATATGAAATCACCAAATACATAGATAAGTGAATTGTCGATTTGGAAACTTTGCTTTTATAACAAGTTCGTTAATGGTTACCACTTAATAAAACTAGAAACTAACTGCTCTATGCACGTTTCGATGACCAAGTCGGCATCCTTGGGAGCACTACAGACAGAAGACGAAATAAACAGTCCGTTCTATTATGTACTGACAGGTGACAACCAGATGTTGCTCTACTGCATAACGTGACCAATAGAAACCATTAAAGTGTTTTCTGTTCTTTTATTTCTCGTGATTTTTCTAAACGGCGCTGTTGTAAAAAGTGCCGTTCTTGTTGTAAAAACGCGGTATCATCCAAATTTTCCTTATATTTACAACGGTTAGTTAACTTATCTATTAGTTTCTTATCATATCCGTTGATAGTAGCTATATTTCTAATATGGTACCTCTTTTTATTATACCGAACTAAATTAAGAGGAAAATTTACTAAATGATGGACTAAAAAATGTAAACTAACCATTCTTTGCTGAACACAATGAGAAGAATCAGCAGGAATATATCTGTTTGTAGCGGTGCTTTTCCTGTATACATCAAATTCTAATCTACTATTATTTCTAATGACTAAGGCATCTAGAAATGGTAGTGTTCTCTATTTCATATGTAAATTTTATAGCGGGGAATTGAGCCAGTAATTGAGCCAGAAAATCATCAACTTGAGGCCTTTTTGTGTAAAAAACCGTGAAAATGCCATCGCCATACCTATGCCATACTCTTGGGATATACTCAAACTGTTTGTTAGCCTGGGGTTCAAGCTTAGTCACGAAGAGGTCTGCCATGAACGGTAAAAGGCAATTACCCATCGCTGTTCCTTCATATTGTCTATAGCAATGTCCTCTGAATTGAAAGTGATTTTGATCCACGCATAGCTAAGTCAAAAATAAGTATTCCCAAATAATTTTGTCATTCAAGTTGCTTAATTTAAGTAGTTCTTCCAGGTAAAACAAAGCATGTGGAACAGGTACACTAGGGAACAATAAGCTCACATCAAACGAAAAAATTATTTTCACTTCTTGAAGGCGCGTGTCCTTAATCTTATTAATAATGTCAAGCGAATTTTTAACAAAAAAATTTTGTAATTTTAGGGATAAATTTTCTAATTCGTTTGATAACCATTTCGAAATGGCATATGTGGGGATGTTAATGGCTGATACTATAGACCGTACTGTCTTCCTTGATTTATGTATTTTAGGGCGACAATATAATCTCTGCATCCTAGGGCTGTTGTATTATATTACTGTTATATTGGTGTATTATAAGTACCGTTAATCTGTCTTACCATTTTTGGTAATGAGTTTCTTAAGACGGAACTATATGGTCCGGACTTAATCACGTTGTCAACTTGTTCAAAATAATCGCATCTATCCAATACATCTATCTCACTGAATTGTGGATTTGGAATTGTGGAAAACCGATGTTAGTGGTAAAAAAACCGGGGTGGTCAATTGCTTTGTTTCAAAAAATAAAAGCACATGACGTGCCCATTTTAGTATTCTGTAGATAAAGTTAATGTATGTACTACGCAGGTAGTATACGTGTAAGATAATATAATGAACTTTCAAAGATAGACAAATAATTATTAAGTTATACATAGCATATTATTAACTACACTTCGATTTTCACATATCTGTACTACATATTTTGTACGTATCGCTGTAGCACACTTGTGAACATGGGTACAAAATTACATTTTCTGTTTTATTTCCTTACATATCTGTAAGTAGTTATTCATCTCTTTGTCCGTCATCTACCTTTTCGTACGACTTCATTACGACTTTATGTGGTGCTTCCGATACACTCGTTGGCACTATTCGAAACATATACAAAAACTAGAAACGTGCAGGTCCTATAGTATGCACAATATGGGAAATCCTCTTGTATGGTTGCTTTTCTGAAACATTTGCGTGAACGTTCTTGTTTCTGTTACGTACCACCTAAATTTCTTTCTATAATTCAAATTGGCACAATTGATATCAGAGCTTTGATGTACTGTGTTCAGATTTTTTGCACAATTGTCTGTAAGTAACAACTCAGAATATCCCCCCCCCCCAAGAATGTTGACGTTTGTAATTTATTTAATGGTTTTTAAAAATTACTCTTTAATCACCAATTTTTATAAATAAATTTTTACGCACCGTTATGTGCATAGTGTAGTTTTGAAACAGCCTAGGCATCCTTGTTTCTTTATCATTAATTACGGATATTTACAGATTAAAGTTTATAATATCGTAGTAATCTACTTTATTAAACTATGTATTTAAAACTAGTTGTTCAATATAATTTAGTAAATAAAAGAATTTCACTACAGCATGTTTTATTAACCCTTTATACTGCTGACCATCTCGGTCATTATAGCCGACTATCTCCGTCAGCTCCCGATGAGGTCGACTTTACCGGCGAAACGAGCATCGAGCAAATAAAAGGTATTGTTTTGGTGAAGTGGTAACCAGTGATTAATTTGTTACAAAAGTCAAATGTTCCAAATCTATAACTGAAGTTCCCAGTTATCGATTTATTTGTCCCTCTAATGACATCTTACGAGAACATATTGAGAATTGAATTTTAGTTAGTACGTTCAGAGTCAGTTCGTCTTTATATTATAAGTTGCATGATTAAGTCTTAACAAGGCAGTACTGATTATTGTGTTATATTACGAATTATTGACAACATTGGTATTTTGTATTTATTATGTTATATGTAATGTAGATTTCTTTGTTGTATAATGCATTTGCACTTGATTCCGGTGGAAAGTCGTCTTTCATTCTTCCAGGCTTGTAATTTGTTTCTTTTGCAATTTGTTGGAACACGAACTGTAGGCTTCCAGTTAATCAAAACTCAATGGCGCCCTTAAATAAAATAGCCCTCAAGAAATCGCCCTTCGGACTGTAGCAAAGCAGTCTGGCCGATTTTGCCAGCGAAGTTTGACTTCTTTAGATCATCCAGTGTTAGTAGGCTGGTATATTTCTTTGGGTGGCGGCGTGTTGTTCTTTTGCCGGCACCTCGGCTAGGCGTCACAGTATTGACTAGGGTGTCAATCGATTATACCCCACGTAGGTTGTTGTTTATGGTTAATGTGTTATTGATTGTTTTACGGAGTTCTGGCCAATTCGTAATGTTTACTTCTATGGATTAATTCGGGAGTTTTATGCGATTAATTAGGATCAAAGTCATTATATTGTGATTATCCGAACTCAGCTCATGCATTACTATATGATTTATGGCTGTTACTTATTTGTTTTGTTGTAGGCCTATTGTGGTACTACTGTGGTGCACTATTGAAGAATAGTACGTATACGAGAATGGAAACTATAAAACTACGTTGTGGTTACCTTTCACAAATCTACTTAGCATTAATCTTCTACGATTGTCACTATAATTACTTTGTGAATATTAAGTAATATATAATTACTTTGTTATTAAAATCCAGCAGGGACTGCATTTCGTTGAGATCTAGAGAAGATTGGTGATCGTTGCATAGGTTAACTACTATGATGCATTGGATTTTCGGTGATACAAATCATATACGTTCTCTTTTTATACGTCTGTTCTTTGATAACCGGATTCCTAACCAACTCGCCGTCTTATTTATTCTGTAGAGGCGACACCTAACTGCTTCATAATTCACCTAACTGCTCCAGAAAAGCAGTTTCTCAGTTTAATCATACATTAAAAGTATCGTTAGGTAATTAAAAAGATGGAGTATACGTAGTAAGTTATAATGATGTATTAGAAAAAATAGGTCTGCACAAACAAGGTTCAAAGTGTACATAGCTCGCTTAAAGTACGGTCGTACGGAGAAATCTGACGTATCCCAATATACTTTTAATAGGAACCGACAGTATCAGTGTAGACAACGTGGAATTACTTAGTAATGTGTCCAACAACGGATTTTTTTGGTGCAGTTGATAGTTTACAAATTATCAAATATCAGAATAGACTTAAGAATAGACAGAGGGCTAATATCGTTTAGCTTTCTGTATAACGTAGTAGACTAGATAAGGTATAGTGAAGGCAACATTATGAGATTAACAGTTTATAAAGGGTAGAGATTCAGTATTGCCATCTTATGCACGGGCACGGAAAGCGCTATACGAGAAGCACTGCCTTCCTTTGGTTGTGCTAATGCAATTATGAAGCGGTTACTTGAAGCGGTGACATTGTTTAACTTTGCTACTAAACCAGAGATCTCAAACCCACAAATTTTGTCCTTAAAATAATGCCCATGAAATCAGATTATTTATCTTTTGAATTTTAAAATATGTACAGCTAGTTTATTTGCCACGAATAAAGATTCTATTCAATTTAGAATTGGAAATTCAAATTTTAAATTGTTTGGTCGTTGCTGATAAATTCAGTTTCCAATTTGACTAACAAAATCATGTTATGTCAACTCGTGCCGTACACGAGCTTTACATGGCATAGTCGTAACACGTATCCTCTCAAACTCAGTGCAAAATAAAATGTTGCTATCATTATGCAATTTTACTCTCCAAAAACTCTAATGAACTTAGGGTTTCTGGCGAATCGTATAAATATTCGTGTAAACATTTCAGACTTCCGCATTTCAATTACGAAAGTTCGTAATAACATTGCAATTCAAACAACAACTTACGCCCAGTATTTATGGCACTGGAAATGTTATACATATTTCACGATGCAATTAGAACAAAGGTTTTGGTATAAATAATATTAATTCAATGCGAAGGTGAAATCAATCTCCACAATCTATAATACTTACTTATACAGTTATCTTTACTTATCTTACGTACTTATCTTACGTACTTATACAGTATTATACAGTAATATCACTTATCTTACGTACTTATACAGTTATCGTCGGAGCTGCGTATACATGATGCTATGTTGTTCATAATAGGATGCTGTAAAGGGCAAGGGATTCAACTGGAATAATAAACCATAAAGCAAAGGAATAGGAAACAATATTTGAATACGTTACATTTACAGTCAAATCACGTATATGGATGAACATTTACTACTTTTCAATGTAGTATTCTGATTCTATTTCACCATGAAAAGTACAGTGTAAAGCATGTAAATAATTTGAAATCGTTTTGTTCAATAACGGAGCACCCTATCAAAATTTAGGAAGGGCGCCTGTATAACTTTATTTGCAAATCATTGTTAAATAAATGTTTTGAAGAGTTGATTTCCAGTTCAGATCAATCCGTTCTGAAGTTCAATTATTCTTAACTAGTTTGGATACAGTTCATATGATAGTTCAAGAGATGAAGTGTGGCCTTTTTTAAGATTATTGCAGAATGAAGTACTCTGACTATTAATATGCCATTTAGGAATGACTCCGCCCCATAACTGGAGTCATCCCTACACTTTACATCCACTGTACACTTTCTAGTCAAATGAAGAGCTCTAATCATTAAACTTCTGTAATTGAAATAAAATTCGTGGGCGAAGACCAACGAAAACGTTCGGGGATATTTGTTTATTCACGTACATTTGGAGAAGGACTACTACTCATTTGCCTTTGTTCGTCTAGTATGTACACGACTTTATAAATCCAACACGGAATAAATTCAGCTGATTTGCTACACACGCATTTGCTAAGTTTCGTTCCGCTAGTATGGAAGTGACTTGGCGTGTAAAGAGGTCTACATGACAGTATATTAGTTTATTTAGTATTGACCCCTAGAGAGTTGATTACTCACGAATTCCGCCCCTTTCCAACTTCAATAATTCTGCATTGCACTAATCCGCTCATTCTTTAACCCGAGAACGCAGTCTTTTAACAGGTATAGGTACAGCTTGATAATGATAACAAAGTGACGCTGCTGACTCAGGCCAGAATATTGAATAGCATGATATATATATATATATATATTAAGTCATTCTAACTAGTGGTTCGAAAGGGCTGTAAAAAAAGAACCACTGGTTAGAATGACCTAATATTTCATCTGAGTATACGTGAAGTAATGGCAATATGTTTTGCAAAAGAAAAAAACTGTTGTGGCACTCTTTGTTCAAAACCAGCACAAGGCGAAAAAATCGGTTTTTAATTGTCCCTAGGTTAAAAATCGTAGAAAAAGCAAAAACTGATGAACCATAATACTTTTGATAACAGGGTGATATTATCGTGCAATCGTATTTGTACGTCTGCTATAAATTCTAATCTTTTTGGATAGTTTGTAGCCAGTGGACTTGTTGAAGATGAATTGTCATGAACCACCACTTGTTAAAGATGAATCTTGAATGGATGGAAGTCTTGAACTTGAGACAGAGATCTCTGGTGGCTCCCGACGATGCTGACATGGTCGACGAAACGTACGTCAAGCAGTTAATTTCCTGGTTTGGTTAAGCTAACAATTTAGGAGACTTATTTTGCTAGGTTACACCTAGATAGCTCAGTACTTGACATGATACTAAGCTTGTTTAGAACTCAGTTAGTGTAATCAAAGGGCGGAAGATTGTCTTATGACTAATTTAGTGCGGGCAAAAAGTGAATATAACTATGAATCCTTAATGAGCCTTACCACCTAATGAATTCTTATTCATGAGGCAGTAGAATTAGGAATTCTTTAAATCTTTTATTGACGAAAGTAAAATTAACTGTAAATCAAGCAGAATGAGCATTAGAAACAAATTTATATAAAAAAGACTGCCTTACGAACTTATTTACGATGATTAATGAGTTATCATGAGTGTTGGGAATTCGTTTACAGTAAAAACCCAGCAAATTGAGAAACAGAAATGTTTATAGTATTAGGGAAGCAGAATAGGCTAGACTTTTCTAAACAGGCTACCCAAATAAATACAAATAGTTCTCCAATCTTTAAACCTATTCCAAATTGTTTAAAATCTATATTAAACATGGTGGTAAATTGGTTAAAGACTTAAAACCAATTAAATCAAAATAGAACGTAAATGTAATTTATAAACCAGTTTATTTGCCGACTATAATTAACAATAATCCAATGAATGGAATAATAATGTGTATATAATTAACAATAATGTGTTTAATTAACCGCAGAATTTTAATCAATCCCCTAATAGGAATTGTTGCTAGCCATTTATTCAAAATTAAGCGTTTATTCCGAATTTCAACAAAATGGACCAATGACGATCAGAAATCCAAATTTTAGACCACCTACTGGCATTTGTTTAATATATTTCAGATTAAATATAAATGATAGATATAAATGAATAAAACAAGACATTAATGACGTAGAACTTGATAACATGTTCTATGATAAATAGACCTTTCAATATTATCAATATTGCGAAACGCCACCAAACGGCATTGAAAGAAACCAAGGTGACATAATAAAAATTAAAAATTCAGGTGAAATCGCAAATGAGGATTTTTTGCAAAGCGGTCTCTGAATCAACAACATTCAAATGATCGAGATTAATACGTAAAATTTGAATAGCTTACCATAAATTATACCGGAACTAATTAATCGAAAAATATTAATTCATACAGGAGCCTCTGCTTCGAGTTTATCACAAAATTTAGTGGAAATTTATTTTGAAGAGTGCATTTTTAATTAACTTTATTTGATTAAAAAAATAATTATAATGAAACGATTATAAAACACTAATTCCAAGCTCACAAATTTTTAGCGAATATGGTGGAATTATAGGCAGTGACATTAAAAATTAAATGCACGTTTAAATTACAAACATAAAATTTTCGAATCTTGGTATGCACCTACTCAGTTCAAGCTTAACAATCTCGGGATAGAAATCCCAGCTAGGACAAGACGAACAGGTAAAATTCCCATGTAGGATAGTGAAGATTAGTTTGTATTCAATCATATGGAACTGAAAGTCCACGCCTACTAATAATAGTAAATCGTCATGAAGCCATAGTAGCGGTAATTAATTTTAATGAGTATCCAGTCCAATTAAGTGTAAAACCCATAGATCTTGAAGAGATAAAATATCCAATTATTGAAAAATACAATTTCGAATTTAACATTAAGAGATATAAGAAATATTCAAAAGAAAACAACTAAAAGAAAACTAAGATTGGATCTCTTAAATTCTGAAGAAAAGCAGAATACAAAATTCAATTTATAAATAATGAGATAATTCATAATGATAATTCTCTTAACATTTCATTCGAACGTTAACCATGAAGTCAATTTAAGTGATAATTTAAATAAATGATAAAAATGATATTCCAGTATGTTAAAAACCTTGTATGAAACCATACAATCAAAGATTAGAAATAAAAAGACAAATTAACAAACCACTAAACCAAACTATTTACTGGAGTTAAGAAACGCCTTAACTACAACAAGACTGTTCAGAATCCCACTGTCGATAAATGTTTCGGTTTATCTAATAAACCTTCGTCAGCAGAATGATTCCTCTTTCCTTCCTTCCTCATTCTCCTGACGTAGGTTTATTAGATAAACCAAAACATATGTCGGGAGTTCTGAACAATCTTGTTGCGGTTCAGGTGTTTGTTAACTCCAGTAATTACGAGACCACAGACGTCCGTTTTTCTCATATAAAAATACTGTTCGATAAAGTAATTCACCCCGGTCATCCTCAATATACTTAGTACCAAAGAAAAGACATTCTAGTGGTGTACAAAACACCGATTAGTTATTGATTATAGACGTTTAAATGATACAACTACAGCAGATAAATAGACATTGCCTAATATTAATGAAATTCTCGATAAATTCGGAAGCGCCTGCTGCTCTGCTATCGTAGTTTAGATTTGGCCTCAGGTTATCATCAAATTAAGATAACAGCACAGGACAAAGAAAAACAGCATTTACAATAGATCAGGGATTGTATGAATTTAGTAGAATGCTATTTGATTTATGTAACGCATCGTCTGCAGCTTAGACAAGAATGCATACAATATTAAGGGGGTTGACAGATGAAATTTGTCATGTATACCTGTTTATATACAAAAGCATGTACAGGATAGATTAGTAAAAATATTTAAAATATTACAAGGAGTCTGTATCAAATTTCGCTTCGACAAATGCGAATTTTTAAGAAAAGTGATAAAATATTTAGGAAACTTAATTACAAAATAAGTTTCCAAAATTATGCTAAAATATTAAAACCAATGACGAAGTGTCTTGCTAAAGATCAAAAGGCTAACGTAAATAAATAAAAGCTTAATGGTGAATACCAAAAATGTTTTGAAAATTGTGAAAGTTCACTTTATTCTATTCACCTTAATGATTCTATTTTAAAATGTCCCAATTTTGACCATTCATAACTACGTCAGATGCTACTCATTTTGCATTGGGAGCGACATTAAATCAAGGTAAATAAGTACTGATCAACCAGTCGTATATGCCTCAAAAATTTTATCCAAATCAGAAAGCAAATATTTTACGGTCGAAAAAGAATTGTTAGCTATTGTATACGCATGTATTGTCGAGAGAATTCAGTGTCCGCAGAGTAAAAATACAACAGGAGAACAAACGACAATTTGGAATAGGGTATTCCCTTTTGGAGACGAGGAAACTTATTTGTTTAGTTTACAGAAGTGTGAGCGTCTTTTATTATAGAAAATAAAACGCAAACACCTGAGGAATAGGGTTTACATTAAAGCGATATAATTATAAATCGTTGTGACAGCGATTTATTAATTTAAAATCTTTACATTTAATAATTTGTATATCCGCCTTGATTTTCTATAAAAAAATTTCTCCGCTATCTGATTGGACATACGAGATTGGAACAAGTATCAACTTCAGAAGTTTTCCCAAACGTTTTGGCCATGAATTAATAAATTATTTTTATGTTTGCCTATTTCGTCTAATTCTCTATGGGATTCAGATCCACTCTCTGGGAAGGCCATTGCACCAGTTAGATGGCATTGCGAGCATAGAGCTAGGAGCGTTCACCGGCAGCAGTGTGAATGGGACAGTTATCCTGAATAAAAAGGAACCTTTACACCTCGTCTTCTGGATGCATAATTCTTATTGGTGGTAACATAATTTGGTCTAACACCTCTACGTATCGCGTACGTATCACGATACGTAGAGGTGTTACTATGTATCGCTCAGCATTAAAACTAGGTGGCGATATTTTAATTAATGTGTCAAGTGTGGCTCGTTCGTCATGTGTAGATAAAATCATGTTGGGGATCGTAGCGAGTGAAATTAATGTTTTTATCCGATAAACTGGTTGTGCTCCAATTTCGGTTGAGGCTCTGTTGGCAGAATAGTAACCTTTCTCGTTTACTTCAAGTGTATTTTTTCTACCAACTAAATAATCGCCTCATCCTGCATACGAGTTGTTTTTGGTCTATTCGTGTTTCTTTCTGTCGTTAGACCTTCCAGACCCCTCCTAGTATTCCTCCGGGCTACCCACCGTCGAACGTTCCTGTTAAAGGTATTCTTATAATAGTACATAGATACATGTACATCGGTGTCGTTCATTGCTGAATTCCTGCTTTACAAAATATGTGTGGTTATTGAAATTATTTTACTATTTCAGTAGTACTAGCTTGATGCAAACTCAATGTTCTTTACTAACCGGTGACAATTTTGGAGCGATTATTAAATTCTCTCTATACAGACGATACTAGTACGAGTTTTATGATTTAAATAGAAAATCAAAGAAAGCAGACTCTTCATATTTCAAGAACGAACAACAGTAACAAATACGCAAACACCATAAACATTGTTTCGTACAATAAAGGACGTTCACACTTCTATAAAATAAATAACCAAACTCACCCATGTCCGAAAAGAACCCTGTTCTAAATGTCTTGACGTTTCCTTCCTAACGTATTCTACTTCCGTGAATACTTTGAATTCCCTGGAAAGTACATAATTTGGGCTCTATATTTATGCTACAAAACTTGATTATTAACCTTTGTTGATTATTAACATTGATTACCGATCATTAACCTTTGTTGTGGATACATCAATTAAGAGACAATGATTTGAAACTTCAAAGATACAAGATATATTTATAGGATATGCAGATATATCTATATGCAGATGCTTTAAGCAGAACCGAAATTAATGCCATTGATCTGGAACATATATTATCAAGTTTAAATTGTAATCAAAATTCTGAAAACCCTGATACCATTCCCATATCAAGTAAACCAATACTAGGTTTTTAAGATACACAATGTGTCATAAATTCAAATTTATAAAAGGAGATATGAAATTATTTAGATCTCTAAAGAGAGTGGTAGTTGTTAAAATGAAGGAAAACAAATAGACATTTTTAAAAATTCTCACAATGCAGAAAGAAGTCGTAGAGGAGTATGTGATTCAATTCAAGAAACAAAACGAAATTTCTCATGGGAAAACAAATAGTAACCAAAGACATTAAAAATTGTAAAATTTGTCAGCAAACAAAATTTGTTCAAAACAGATAAATCTACTTTTCATATTTTATAAGAGATAAAAGTGTAATAACCATTGCGACAAATTAACAGATTATTTTGTAACGTTGTAATACTAAGTGAAATAATAATTGATAATGGCATAGAATTACAACTGTGATTGTAGAATTCAAAATACGTTCGTATTCTTGCAACAACAAATAAAGACCTTCTCCATTTGGTGTGTTTTACAAGATAACGTATATCTCGCCTTCAGAAAGACATGCAAAATATTCGCATTTTTTGCACGTATAACATGTAGCAGATCACCAACATCTAGACTCTATTGGCTAGAAGCTTTCCGCTTTCCGTAATTCCAAATTATGAATTACTTATATATTAACTAATTGTTTAATGAACGATATGTATACGATATACAGGATGTATTACTATATGTTTAATTTGTGTAGTTCAAGATAAAATCAGCAAACACCAATAAGGATGTTAAAATCCACAAATAGAAGAATAAACTGTAAATAAACAAAAAATCAAAATAAACTTCTTACGAATGCCTTCGTAGTCATTATAATAGTTCCTTATGGATTAATCAGCAACTACAAAGTCTATAATTCGCATATAGCTTCTGAAAAAGTTGAAAAATAATGATTGATAAATATGATTATGTTCAGTTATAAATATTGCATCATTCCTAATAATAATAATAATTTTATGTATTTATAGCGTTTATAAAAGAAATATTTTCTATGTTAATATATTGCATACAATGATTGCAAAGTACGTACCGATATTCAAATGGGTGATTCATTTAGTCATTCTAACAAATAATTATAAAAATACTCCAATTCCAAAGACCAGTGCTAACAATTTTTTTTTAATTTTGTCCTGATCGGAACACCGCTCAAATAACGCACAAACACTACATTTTACAATTGTATAAACAGTTAACAAGAGTGACTACATCAGTATTGTTTTTGAGGGAGACAATGCAAGTAATCGATTTTCTGAATCTAAAAGCTTTTGCCATGTTACCAACTAAAATATACGAAAGATTGTTATATGGTTGTATCGTGTTTTTTTTTGAAAGATACTCTTAAGAAAATTAAAATGTGGGTTAAGACACGCCACTAAATTTAAAGTGTCCTTCAACGAGTTTTTTTATTTCTTCTTAATTTCAACATTGTGCTTATTGAAATCGGAGCAATCTATAATAGAATATATCTTTACAGAAACATTTTTCCTAGAAGTATCCAAGTAATTGCGCCATGAAATATGCTAATGTGCATAGAAATACCCTATAATATTTTCTTTTATTTAAAAATGTACTTAAAAATATCGAACATATTTAATCAAAAGCACATAGTTTGTAAGATAGAAAAAGTATCTTAATACATAAATCTTCGGTGTAGTTCAGTAGATTCATGTACACAGTATGATAATTAAATCATAAAACACGTAGCGCCACATATCGAACATATATTTTGTTAGAAAGATACAAGTCACCTCTTTCGAACACGTCTTTTGAAGTTCATTCTAATCGGATGACAGGTTACAAAGTTACAGCCATTTGAATGACGGTAAAAATTGTGTTGATGTCGTAAAAGCATAATGGAACATAACATGTAATGAAGAGCAAATATTAAATCTTGTTTTAAACTGGGAAAAATGTGCTGAGATTTACGAATTGAAAAAAGGATATAGTGATGATTGTATTTTAGATGTCATTTTAAAAATGGTATTGAAGATTTAAATGATGATGAAAGACCTGGTCGTCCAGAAATTAAAAATCGTGTTGAATTGGTAGAAAAAATCCGTGAAATTATTCCTGTAGACAGAAATTTTACTGTGAGGATGTTGGCTGAAGAATTAGAAACAAATAGAGAAATTGTTAGTCAAATTTTGTCTCAAGACTTGGGAAGAAGAAAGTTTATGCACATTTCATTCCACATGCGTTAAATAAGGACCAAAAAACTGCTGGTGTAGAGCATTGAAAAGATCTCGTTAAAACTGCTGAAAATGATCCGGATTTTCTTCAATTAAATAAATTCTTAAAACCCCATTTAAACATAAAAATAGAATACTGAATTAAAAAAATTACAATAACGGCTCAAATAGCCCGCCCTCAGATGCCAAGCAGTAACCTAATCTATCATAGAAATTCCTTCTAAGATTAGACAGTATTTCAGGTGTGAGAAGATTAGCTGTTTCTATTATTCTAGCTTCCAGGGGATCCCTTAAAACACCATCTAGGTCTATTCTAACAATCATATCTAACAATTTTACGTTAAGATCCCATAAATAAAAGAAGGCCTATTAAATGGAATTCACTTCATCTACAACTTGATTGTATTGAAGATTTAAATGGTGATGAAAAACCTGGTCGTCCAGAAATTAAAAATCGTGGTGAATTGGTATAAAAAATCCGTGAAATCATTCCTGTAGACGGAAATTTTACTGTGAGGATGTTGGCTGAAGAATTAGCAACAAATAGAGAAACTGTTCGTCAAATTTAGTCTCATTATTTGGGAAAAAGAAAGTTTATGCACATTTCATTCAAACTATCAAAAGATCTCGATAAAACTGCTGAAAATGATCCGGATTTTCTTGATTCGACCATAACTAGTGATGAAACGTGGTACTTTAAGTATGATCCAGAAACTAAACGGCAATCTGCAGAATAGAAGTCAAAAGGTGAGCTAAAACCAAAAATTTGCCTTTTCAAAAGTCAAAAATCAAGACAATGTTGATTACTTTTTTATGATTCATAAGGGATTGCCCACAAGAAATTTGTTCCACAAGGTAGAACTGTCAGTGGAGGATATGATTTAGCTGTTTTTATTGCATGATATTGCACCACCACATAAGACGTTAATTTATAGTTAATAAAGACGTTAACTTCGTGAATTTTTGACTAAAAAATATGTTTGTCATTAACTACACTTTGGCTGATACATCACCGTGTGACTATTTTCTTTTCCCTAAACTGAAAATTACAATGAAAGGATTGTTTCATGATTATATTTTAGCCATTCAAGCAGCTGTGATGGGGATACTAAAGGTCATTCCTAAAGATGACGTATAAAAATCTATGCATGCATTGGTTCATCATGCTAGAGTGTATTCAGTTAAGTGTGTTCAGCAAGTGTATTCAGTTAAATGGAACCCATTTTAAATAAAAGATTTAAACTTTTAAACATAATTCAATGTGTGTTTTTTTGCATATCTAAAAATTCCCGTTATTTGATTGTCATACTGTGTAGGTTGCTCTAAGGGATAGCAAAATGGGACATATGTCGTCTTGAACCTCAGCCGTTTAGGAGATAATGAGTGCAATTTTGTGAAATATTCACAAAATTACAAATTCTTCAAGTATCGCATATCGGATTGTTGAGAAATTAAATATTGATCTACAAAATGTATGCTGAAACGTTAAAGTTATCAAGAGCTACATTATAGGTATGTGGTTAATAAGTTTCTTCAATTTAACATGTTTAGCATTTTATGAAATATTATTATTGGTAAATTGATTTATTGTTTACACATTTTCTTTCTTAGTTGCACTTTCAATATTTATGTTTGTCGCCGTTCTCTACAATTTCTGTTTTATATTATTGTAGATTAATAATTATTTATTATTATTAATTTATAATGATTAATAATAGCGAAATTTCTTCTAAAAATAAGGAAATCATAGACTACTGTTGAAAATGTGGATTAAAATAATATGGGTGATCCTCGATTCACGGGGAGGAAACAAGATTTTGTGAAGGTCGATGTCAGGTGAGGCGACGCATCGGTCGAAATGTTTCCGATTCCACCAATGATAGTCACATCCCGGTTCGGATTAAATAGTGCTGGAGTATCCAACGTAGACGATACACACCATACTCGCCCAGAATATAGTGAGAAATAAGTAAGGGCTACCTTTCCACTTTTGCGTATCGTCTCCTACTATACACCACAAATGAATTGCACCTATGATCAGAACCAACTATCGAGCGGACCCTGCAATTAGCGCGGAATTAACGCCAGGAAAAAGAAGAAGGAGAAAAAATTAATAATTATTATCTGTTGTTATTGTTGCCCCATATTCTTTAAAACATAATATAAATGGAGTAATTGGTTCAGTAATGAGTCTTTCGTTGTTACTTTACGAGTATACTGTTTTCTTGCTGCACTAACTTTTGTTATTATATCTTATTTTGCCAAAATGCGCCACCAAAATTAATTGCAAGGTTTTTCCTCATTTTTTCGAGGAACGTTTTTTTCCAAAATATTTTTCCAAGATTTATAGAACTGGCAAAAACAACTAACAAGTGTATATATAGAGTTCGAGGATATTTTCCGGTACCATACGACTTTTAAGCCGCGCCCGCAATACGTAGTGGGGGAGGGGCCTGTGCGTTGAACGGTTAAAGGCAAGATGAGCCGCGTCTGGCACGTTGATGGGAGTATGTCGTACAGGGAGAATATATGTCGTAAGTAAAACAGAGATCTTGGAAATCAAAATATCATCTAGGTCTATTCCGGAAATGTGGCGGGTAGTAAGAAGTCTATGCGTATCTAACAATTCTACGTTAAGATCCCATAAATGAAAGAAGGCCTATTAAATGGTCAACAATAATTTACTTCATCGGTAAATATTTTGAATAAGCTTTTCATCCTCATTTGCCTTTTCCATTACTCGCTCAGAAAACCCCATCGTTCAAATATTATCCTCGGGAAAAATCTCTTTTTTTTTACCAACTTTTACCAATTTTATAGCTCTTGTAGCCCTGCTTGTGCAAACCACTCTGTACATCTTAACTGTCCATTCTTAATTCCCTGCTTATACGTGTGGATGATTTTGTGTTGTCTGCTTCCACAGTAGCACAAATCATTTCGTCCCTTTAGGACTTTCACTCCTTTAGGCAATAACTTTTCTCAAACTTCTGAATAAGTCTAATAATAGTTTGTCTAGCGGGATCGGGCGTTCCAGCAAAAGATTGTACGAATAAATCGTGGCAATGGCTTACAGACTTTCCACCGTAATACCACTTCATAAGTTGTAATTTCTCTTCAGCGGTGTCCACACCAATTTCTTTTAATTATGTTCAATAGAAATAGATGTGCTCTGAGTGATAACCAACGGAATAATGCCCGTAATACCACGACATCGGCAGTATGATGAGGTGGGGGTACTGCGCAACGCGTATTCGCTATAACCCTCCCTCTGCGTTCCACTGACTATGTTTTGGCAAATATCCTCGTATTGCGGGCGCGGCTTAAAAGCCGCATGGTACCGGAAAATATCCTCGAACTGTAGAATTTCTTCCTTGCTTCGCTGGGCACACTATGAATTTGGTATTAACTTTTGCTGTGTTGATTTTTTTAGTTTTTGTTGACATGCTTTGGCTTACATTATTTTCAAAGAGTCACTTCCTTCATTTATATCAAGGTTGGGGAAGGGACTCTAGGGAAATGCCTGCAGGCAAGAATGATGTTCTTTACATTCATTTTACTTTCATATCTAGTAAGAACTGCGACAACATTATTAGCCTTGTAGGCAACAAATATAACGTCGTTCATGTCACGGCACCTTCGCGGGACGGGAACAAAATGCCTGCCCGCATCTCCGAGATTACCTCCTGGAGCAGTAAGTTGCTCGATGGGTTTTCAGATTCAAAGAGTGAAATAACGAGCGGCATTCCAACAAACGACCAGGACGTTCCATTCACAAGCGTAGGTTGACTTTACGAAACTAATTGTTTAGTACTATATATGTCTGATTAAAAGATCATATTAATCAAATACCAATCAAATTAGCTTTTTATTCCACTTTTCGGGTTTCGTCAACAAGAAAGGAACACTCTCTCGCTCTCTACGAATTATGCAGAATCGCGATCGATGGATTCGTTTTGAGGTCTGCCTCGATAGAATGCTACATTGGAGAAATCTGGTTCACAATTATTCATAGTTTTACAAAATGTATTTGTTACTTGGTATTAGAAAATGATACACAGATCATCACAAATGGTTCTTTTATTCTTAATCCAGAAACAGCTGCTGCTTAGTGTTAAATATCAGACCGAAATGAGCGTATGTGCTAACCAACTCCCCAACCCCTGTGAAATCATCTCTCATTTATGTGTATATAAATTTGCTTCTAGCAAATAGAATTTCCATCTTTTTAAACCTGCAAATGGTCGATTCGAGTTGTTTTCAGAAATACCTATAGAGTGGTCACCTTTGATAAATATTGTTTTGCTTAATGAAGGTAGTTCTTGATGCATGTTTCGCCAACGAACTTAGTACCATCAGGAGCGATGAGACTCTTCCACCGCTCTTGAGAAAGCCAACTTGGTTAGCGAAAGCATGCATCGAGCAAGTATTTTGCAGTTTTGATGTCATGGGAACAATTGCTTAACATTGTTACTTCATCTTATCTTTAAGACCCTGTTTGGGTCTTAGATAACTCCAGAGCGCTTGTCCATTTGTCCCGCTTCATTGCTATTGTCGGATTCAGAATGATTGAGCTCTCTGTTTAAAAGCTTACATTTTTTAAACTACTTCACCGAAAACACTGAAGAAGACATCGTTACGATCGGCATTTATTTCTTAATATTATACGAAAAATTCAATCTTTTTATGCGCAGTTTAGCTGCAACTCGTGATGAACTCGTTCATTTTTACCAATTTGTTTCTTGCAAAGTCAAACATTATGAAACTTGGACAGTCGATATCTCTCCAACGCCTTATCGAACGGTAACATGATTCAATTCCAGAGAATTCTTAGTTATTACTTTCTTTTACCGATAGGTATAAAGAGAAAGTATTGCATTCGCAAAAAAATCGATGTCGAGATTTTGATGGATCTTGACGAATTAGGCTATTTGTAGCGTATATATGCTATTTTGAGTGGTTGGTCTCTCCGTCTGTCCGTCCGTCCGTCTGTGACACATTTATCTCTTGTCCTATTAGACTAATCAAAACAATATTTTACATATAAGATATTTATTACATAATCTAGTCACAGTAGGGATTTCAAATAAACTACACATAAGGTTGAGGTACTTAACCGAATAAACAGGGTGTTCGGCTTATTTCAAAAACTATGTAACTTTAGATTTTTAATGGAATACCCTATATATTATTACATTTTTAAAGTTCTTGTAAAATGTAAGGGTCACTTTAATTATTATACATTAGGTCCAAATTGTACCGTTTCGATGTTATTTCGTATTCTTGAAAAATTAATGACAGATATGAATGCAAAATTTTTCTTAGAACTGTTACTGTTCTTTTTAGAAAAAGATGTTTCAAATAAAAGCTTCAATAGTTACTACTGCTTCCAAATAAAAATTTGAAAGCATTTTCAAACATACAGGGTGTTTGGCGTATTCTAAAGACTACCCAACTTCAGATTCTTAAATGGAATACCCACTGTACTATGGTATTTTTAAAGTGGAATTGTGGATGTGGAACCTTTGGCTTCGTTAGGTTATTTCCTGGTTGCTCTTGTTAAAACTTATTTCCTGGTTGCTCTTGATAATGTCGACTTGGTCGACGAAATGCGTATCGAGCTATTTAATATCGTTTTGGTGAAGTGATAACCAGTGACTAACGTATTTTTGAAGTCTTTATAAGATTTAAGGGCCACTTTAATTATAATACACCAATTCTAAATCGTACCGTTTGGGCTTTATTTCGTGTTTTTGAAAAAAGAAAGATGTGAATGCAAAATTTTTCTTAGAACTGTTATTATTCTAATTGGGTGTGGTCGTCTTGTAAGTTAAGTATATTAAGTAATAAAAATGCCTCTTTACTTGCGTATTCCAATACGAAATGCATTGGACGTTTCGTGAACTTAATTCACATCATTAGCTAATACACGTTAAAATATGAACAATAACAAACTTTACAACACAAAATTTAAAAATGAAATGTGTACATTTCATTTCTAATTTTTTCATTTTTCGTTATCTTATGTTGTTCTCTTCCAGTTTCCCAGCTTCATTTCTTGCAGGTTCCATTTGGGGCCATTTGCTTCTCAGTGTGCTTCTTCTTCTCCTTACTTCGTCGGCCTTTCTTTAATCTAATCATATGTCCCAATACAATCTAGTATTGAGCAACTTCCAGTCTGAAGAAGTTCTAAAAAATTTGAAAATTGTTACCTTTAGAAAAACGTTCATGCAGTCGATATATATATAACCATTCCAATTAGCTTGAAATACATATATCTTGGATCATGTATAAATGCTTTTGTGATTGTGGGCTTCAGTACGCAGTATATCAATTACCATGCCTCCTAAATTCGTATTCACTTCCATCTTTACCAAACTATCCGAATTACTAGTCATTTCTGCAGTTGAAACATCACTTGGTGGTTTATGATTTCGGTCATCTGGAAATTCCAATAAGAATTAACTGAAGGAAACATGTGGCATGCAATGAGCAACATTTAAAATTTTAATTTTATTTAAACTTATAATTAATATTATTTAAATTTTAATTAAACATTTAAATTGATTCATTAATCAATTAACACATAAATATTAAATTATTAATATTTATTATTAATTAATTATTATCAATATTAATTATAAATTTAATAAAAATGTAAAACGTTTCTTAAATTTAAAAATTAAAATAATTTTAATTAGTTAAAATATTTATTTAATTCATAAATTGGTTTATGAATTAAATAAATATGAATTTATTAATTATTAATATGTATTTATAATTTATTAATATGTTAATTATTTATTAATGTTTAGATTTAAATAAACAAATAGTAAAAGTTTATTAAATTTTTAGAAACCCCCAGTATTGGTCCCGTATTCTGAAACAAAGTAAAATTTCACGCTCGGATTAAAGACATTTTTTTTTTAATTTTCTCGCGATATTTTTTTGCCAAATGAAAAATGTCCGAACGAATGCCGAATGGAAAAACAAAAATTTTAAACAAGAAATTTTTTTTTAATTCAGAAATTTTGAATTTCTGAATTATAATAGTATAATACTATAACATATAACATAATAACTTTAATTAAATATACAAATTTAAATTTTATTTAAATTGTTAACTTTAATTTTATTTAAATTGTTAACTTTAATTTTATTTAAATTTTAATTAAATAAAATATAGTGCCATGAGGCATTACTATAATCATAGTAATATATAATCATAGGCACTTCTATAATCTATTTTGTGTAATGTTTCTATTTGATAATTATAAAGACTAGATAAGGAACGGATTTTGTGTTCTTTAATTTTAGTCCCTAATTTACGACCTGTTTGACCTACGTATAAACCATTACAATTCGTACAGGGGATGGTATATACACCATTCTTATCATGGAGATTTATGGGTTGTTTCTAATTACTTAAATTGTTGTATATAGTAGATTTGATAGTGAATACGGGGTTAATGTTATAATTGTTTAATAAACGTTTAAGTTTTATATTAGGCTTGTTGTAACTAAGCTTTTTGTATATGGATTGGGTTTGAGGATAGTTTATGTTATTAGCAAAAAGTGGGTCACGTTTTAGTTTTAGTTGAGGTTCCAATTTGTTGATAAGCTTTTTGGGGTAGTTGTAAGTATGGGCCAAATCATAAATATACTCCAACTCTTTTTGTTTATTGTGATTATTAAGTGGATAACTGTAACATCTGTCAAGAAAGTATCTGAAGGAAGATAATTTGTATGACAAGGGGT
>JAWQRM010000176.1:0-27357 GCA_033557675.1 Coptodactyla brooksi
TCCCTGGACTGTCACACCAGAAATGTGGCAGAACACCATAAGCCACACGGAGAAGATGATACAAGAATGGTGGAACAAGGAAGTAGTTTTTGAACAAGAAGAGCCCCCAGGATTAGTAATACAACTAGGAGATAGCAGCAGCGATGAAGAAAATTTGAAAATACGAAGCACCTGTGGTATAGGCTATGACTGATTTTCTGGCCTTTTACAGCAGAAATTTATTTGTTTACATTTATTTTACAATTGTTATTTATTTTAAAACTTATTTTATATAGTGTACATATTTATTTTTTATTTATTTTTATTATGTACATATCTTTTAAGAATATGATTTAGTTTTGAATATTTTTATTATTGTTAAGAATATGCTTTTAGTTAATTGATTTGCTGAATATAGTTTTTTTTTTACTTAAACTCGTTTTTTTGTCATAATTATTTTGTTAAATCATCTGTTACAGTCAATTAACACAGAATTGTATTAATTCTTAGGTTTTAAACCCGAAGTTGCTACTTAAAAATTTCGGTCTATAGTAAACTTTACTTTGCAAGTGTATTAAATAACAAAGAAAAATAGTGGCAACTGTGCCTCTAAGGGCGGGGCTCTTACTATACTTACATCTTCCTGGATCTTTTTCTGTGCCTCCCTCTCCTTCCTTTTCTTTTCCTTTTCCAACTGCATTGCCATTAACTGCAGCTGTTTCGTGGCGTACTCCTCCTCCTCCATCAACTTCTCCATCTCCTCCTCGTCCATCTCTTCCAGATTCTTGTTCATAGCCTCAATGGGATTCAACTCCTCATCGTCCTCTGGATTCTCTCGATCCTCAAACGTCGCGGCCGCATCCTTTTCAAGCGACGGCGCGACCGAAGGGGTTACCAACTGCTGCATCTGAATTATGACGTTAGGTTCTTCCGCGACCGGCACGGGGGTGACACTTTTCGGCGTCTCGCCCTCCTTCCTCCTTCCCTCATCTTCGATTTCCTCGTCGTCCTCTTCCTGTTCCACGTCGTCCGCCACAAAGTCGTCGTCGCTCTCCAACTTTTGCGGCGCCTTCTTGGGAACCTCATCGTCGCTGTCCGAGGCGAGGACGGCGGCGTAATTGATCTTCTTGCCCCGCGTCCTCCGGCCGATCTCTTCCGCCTCGTCGTCGTCGTCGTTCAGGCCGCCGTACTTGATCTTCCGCTTCTTCTTGTTCACGTGGTGGTCCTCGTCGGAGTCCTCAAAGCGCTTCTTCGATTTCTTCGGTTTGCGCTTCTTGGGCGAAGCGAAGCTGTTCTTCTTGCTGCGCTTGCGTCGGCCCCAAGACTGATCGCTCTCCTCCGATTCGGTTTCCGACCACGGGCGGTTGCTCTTCTTGCGCTTCTTCTCGTCATCTTCCTCGTAGTCCGAATCGTCGTTGATAAAGTCCCTGTCGTACCTAACAAGCCAGCAAGTAAATAAAATAAATCATTTAACACTTATTTCTTAATTAATACCTAGATGTTCTTGCCCTAGTCGACCTCCGCACAGGTCCTTTTCTCCTCCCACCATAATCGCTGCTGTCGCTCCCCATTTCATCCTCATAATCATCTTCCTCTTCGTCCGAACTGGTCCCTTTGAAGTCTTCGTCTGAGTCGGCGTCGTCTCCACTGCTGACGTCCAGACTGTTCAACTTTCGCGATTTCTTCCGACCGATGACCTTCTTAACCGGTTTAATGGGCTCCTCTTCGTCTTCTTCAGTTTCTTGCTGTGGCGGCATGACAGCCAGAGGCAGTTCGTTGCTTTCCGCCGCTGTTGGAACAGCAGCCGGCAACAACGGTTCTTGCTGGTCACCTTTTTCCGGTGGTTCTTCCGGCTGACCTTCCGTCTGCTCCTGTTCTTTGGCGTTCACTATCGTAGCTATGTCTTTTCCGCGACCCTGGTTACCTGCGCCCTTCACGGCATCCATTTCTTCTTGGATTGCTGAATTTATGAGATCGTCGTAATCGTTAAACCTGCAAAACAAGATATTTTCTCAATTTTCTTCAATCACACTACTGTATAATTCTCTCAGTTTGTGATGGGTTTTATGACTTTTGCTACTGTTAATAAAAACCCCCTCATAAACAACCTTTCACAGCCCCTATTCAGGGCCGCACTTTAAACATATCAACAAAATTACAAAACCAAATAAAGAAAGAAAAACCACTATTGTGAACTAATCATCGTCACTTTTAAAATTACTGTCTTCTGTGTCAGAATCATTATTTAATAATAATAAACTTTTGAGTATCCTGAGAATAATAGGAATTTTTTACAGTAATTACATGCTTTATACAATTCTTCCAAAAAGTGTCTTGTATTTCACTCACTTGTTTTTATATTATGTTTCTTTTTAGTTGACTGTAAATCAATTCCATGGGGTTTAGGCTTCTTCATCTACCATACACTGAACAGAAATATTCTGGGCTTTTACGGTTTCTAATAACTTTGGTTTAGTTGGCTCCTCTTCAGGAATTGGTATGTTGTATCTTTCCATATACGAAATTATATCTGCTTTTTTTGTTGCAGTTATTGGTTTACAATTTAACATTCTGGAATAGTAAGGGGCGTTGTCCATTACCATGACCAATTTCGCAGGTAAAGCTGGTAATAATTGGCTTTGAAACCAACTTTCAAAAAGCACAGAATCCATAACCTGATGGTAATCGGCCGAGCAGTTCCCTATATTTTTTGCAGACAACAAAAGCTTTTTCCTCCGGATGGTGGCATATCTAATAAACACCTGCCACTGTCATCCACAAAACCTTTTTTTATCCAAATATATTATAGGACTTCCTTCTTCTCGGAATTTTTCAATTGCATTGATGTAATTCTTGATGTTTCTTTTATATCAGTACCTACGGTATATGGAATTCGCGACAAAAAAGATTTTGAATAATCTTTTTCTTTTACACCTCTAGTTACAATTCTCTGTACCGTAGATTGAGGAACTTCAGTCAATTCACCTGTCACCTTTATAGATGACAAACAATTTTTGGCTTTTAGATTTTCATAAACATTAACAATTATATTCTTAGCATCCGTGGAAGGAATGATTCTACTTGTCGCGGGCGTTTCATTTTCACTCTCTTGTGGAAGGTTTTCGGAACCTTCACTAAGGGCTTCTCACGGACAAAACACATTAATAATACAGTAGGACCTCGATTAACTGAGCTTCGATTAATCGAGGTTTCTGTTAACCGAGCTGATAACGAAGTCTTATTTTTTTGCGAATGAGGTCCGAATTCACCTGATTAACCTGGTTATTATTATTGAATTGAGTTTGAGGCCACACTTTTCAGTTTACTGTCCGTGCTACAGGCTTTTCTGCCTCTAAAAGGAAGAGAGTTGTTTCGATGGGTATAAAGCTTGAGGCTATGAAAAGAATTGATAATGGTGTAAGTTTAAAAAAAAAATTGCTCTGGAATTTGAAGTTGGTGAAACAACAGTAGGCGATTGGATACGTAACAAAGCTCAAATAGAGGCTTTTTGTTCAAAGATGGATTCGTCAAAGGCCTTAGAAGGACGGTTAACATTAAAAAAAGCCAAAAGTGAATAGTTTTATGAAGCAGTCCATCTCTGGTTCAAGCAACAACGCGTGCAGGGCACTCCTATTTCCAGAAACATTCTAAAAGAGAAAGCTCTTCTTCTCAGCCAAAAATTAAACGAAAATGAAAGTTTTTCTGCAAGTAAAGGTTGGTTAGATAAATTTTTAAAAAGGCATGGCATTCGATAACTAGCGATTGCATTGTTTTTTATTCTCAGAGATGTTAAATTCGAGAGCATCGCGAGTTTTTGATACAAAATTTCTATTAACCGTGTTTTCCGATATCCGAGGTACTAGTAGTCCCAATTAGCTCGGATAATCGAGGTTGCACTGTATTTCTTTATCAGCAGTGTACGAAAGTGACGATGGCTTGCTTCAAACTAAATTTTAAGCATCTCTACATGTGTTATATAGTAAAGTGGAATACAATAATAATAAGTAGGTACCTGAACATGTTTTTCAATGAATAGATTATAAAAATTTCTGCCTAAATGTTTCCTTCACTAAGTTGTGCCCTGTGCTTACCTGCTACCAAGTTTCCATTCTCTGCTTAATGACATATTAGTAAAGCTATAGGTTGTAAAAGATCATAAAACCCATCACAAACTACGAAGACTATATGTAAAGATGATTTACGTCCACTTAGTTTTTGATTATAACTTGTGCTTAATAACATAAAATCACCTTTACATTTTTCAACGGTTAATTTTAGATTTTTTAAAAATAACTTTCTTAAAACAAGAAATATCGGCCTGAAATTTTATACACAAATATGAAAGCATATGAACAACAAACTAAGTGGACGTAAATCATCTTTACACACTGTATTATTCATCAATACATTACCTATAACTGTGAGCTTGCCTCCTTTGCCTTAATTGATAGATGGGTTCGTCGCTGTCCGATTCTGAAGGGGATTCACTTCCCGATTCGCTGCTGCCCGATTCGGACGACGAATCATCTTCATCCTCCGTATCCTTATCGTCCCTTTCCACCCGTTCCCTTTTCTTTCTTTCGCCATCTTTAACCGGCAACACATTCGCAAGGCTGATACCCACGTAGGCCAACCTCTCTTTCCTTCGAACTTCGATCTCTCTCTTCGCCAACCTCTTGTCGAAGTCCGTCAGCTTCTCTTCAAGTCTCTTGATGAGCATCAAGTGCTGACAAGGAGGGCAATACCAATCGCCCTCCGGAATCACCAGCAGCGCGGGACGAAGGCAGGAACAGTGCCAGCCGTTGTCGCACCCGTCGCAAAGCAGAATCCATTCCGGATGGTCCTTCTTATCGCACTTTTGGCAGGCGCAGTCGTCAATTTCGTCTTCGTCTTCCTTACGTGCCGTCCTGGCACGCTTTAGGGGCTGAATTTCATCACCGCCTGTAAAATTGTTACAAACGATAAACGATTGTAAAATTAAACTCGCATGGTAAGTCATTCATGGAAGTTGTGCTAAAATGAAGTTCCTCTGAAAACAAGTTAATCCAAACATGTGTTTACATCAACGAAAAAACATCCCAAAACCTGATCAGTTTGTGGCTGAAGCAAAAAAAGGAAAGAATTCATCCTCCTATCGTCAGATGGCACCAGTCACTTATACCAACCTGATACAGAACGCTAGAAGAGAAGGCAATTTAATTAACAGCCCAGTCAAATATCCACATATTAAAATAGAAGAAAAAAATCATGTAATTAAATTAGGAGTCATGTTATAAAAATACAGAAAAAATATCTGCACAATGCAGTAGGCCACTGCATAGACACTGCAGGCCCACTCTTTAGAAAATTATCTATTTGTTTTTTTACACTGTTGTGTTCTTGACTATGAACAGTGTACTTTTGTACTTTTTGTACACTTTATAAAGGTACTCCTTTATATTGTTCATACCTTACATTAGGAAATGTAATGCAATATAATTGCTTAGTGAATACATGTGGTGGGGTAAAATTATTCGGGTCTCAAACAATATAAATAATAGGATAATTTTTTTAAGAATGGGTGGACCACTGCATAGCCCAGTGGTAAGAGCGTCTGGCATGGAACCAAAGATCGCAGGTTCTAATCCTGCTCAGAGGTAAAATAATTTCTTGTTTATTAAAAGTAACTAATTACTTCAATTCATATTTGGACGAAATATCCATGGAACACCAAAAAATCCACATTTTCAATAAGTTACACATATTTAACACATTCTGAATAAGTTACACAGGTCATATTATCTTTTTAACTGTAACTTTAAAGATGGAAAGAACAAAAGTATATTGTTGGCATATTTTGTTCACAAAAAGTGTTGTTTAATAAAAAGAAATTAATTATTTGAACAATTATAAGTTACAGAGGCACAATAAGTGTAAATAATGCCATTGGAAGAAGATACAATAAGGCTACAATCGTACAGCACATATGAAAATATAAACAGACATATATATTTTGCTTAATAAGATATAGAGAGAAAAACTTGTACGGTTAAAAGGCATAACATGAAAATTCCAAAAAAAGGAAATTTATGCATGACAAATAATTAGTTTCCACATGACAAAATGAAATAGGCAATAAATGTAAGAGAAAACCAGTCATGCCAAACAATTAGTTGGTATATTATGACTTGTGTGATAGGAGAAGAACAAATATATAAAATAATAAAAGTATAAGAATATGCAAATGGATCGGAGACACCCTACAAATTGTAGAAAAATCTAGTAAGAGAAAAGTTGGAAGACCAGATGATACATGAGAAAGAATGCTACTACTTATTAAGAATAAACAATTATACTACTAATTGAAAGAGAGAAAGAGAAATGAGAAATGAAAAAGATCATGGAATAAAGGTGATAAATCCATATAGGAAGCTGAATTGATTACAAAGGAAATTTATGCATGGCAAGTAATTGATTTGTTTGCGAAAATGAAATATGCAATAAATTTGTAAGAGAAAAGCAATCATAACAGGAAGAGAACAAAGCCGCACACAAATCTAACAAAAGAAAAGTTGAAAGACAACTTAATACACGAAAAGGAATACTACAGGAGGAATTAGGAATTTTTACCTTCAATATCGCTCTCTGGCGAAAACTCATGATCGGATTTAAACAGCGGACTCCCAGGATCGGACTCCTCCGCTATGATATCTTCTTCCTCGTCTTCTGCTTGGTCCTCGTTCGAGCTGGAATCGCTTGAAGACCTCCACGGGTTGCACTCGTCGAAGATCTTCCGAGGATCGACATGCTTCCTTCGTTTCTTCTTCTTTTTCTTCAGGTCAGCTTCATCGTCCGACGGGACGACGATAGTTTCTATGTCTTCAGTATATCTAGATTTTTTCTTTGCCTTCTCTCCCTTATAATCCTTGTCCTCGTCCTTCTTGCTTTTGCGCTTCTTTTCCAGATCATATTGCATTGTCATCTCCTCCAATTTCCTCCTTTCCGCTTCCTCCTTAATCTTTATCTGGGCTATTCTTCGGGATTGTCTCACGTTGCCCAACGTGCTTTCAGTTAAGTCGACCATGTCCGGGATGTCCAATCCCAACAAGGTCTTTTTCCTTTTGTAACCTTTATGCGATTTCTTTTTGGGCTCTGGAACGGTTCCTTTCGACGAGGCTTTATTGATTCCACCTTCTTCCTCGCTGCTGCTCATATCTTTCTTTTTTTGCTCCTCGATGCTCCTTCGCAAGTCGCGGTCGACTTGCCTCTTACCTTTGATCTTGCGTTTTTTGGACATCATTGTGTCTTCGTTATCTTGGTCCATTTCATGCCTTCCCCTCTTCCTTAACCACCTTCTTGGAGGCCCTTCCGGCGGAGATTCCACTACATCCAACTGAAAGTTACTTAAAGTCATAGTTCTTGAAGACGGTGTCACCTCAACACAATCATCGCTTTCGTTCGGAGGGTCGTCTTCAATTAGAATAATATCACTATTGTTATCCTCCTCAATAGCATTCTCTACAGGAAGTTCAGCAAAATCATTATCATTATCACCATCAACGGATGACCTAATAGAAACTGGGGAGGAAATTCTTTCAGGTTCCTGTAACTTTTCGATGTGGACGCAAGTTAGGAACGGCCCGTTCACTTTTGGTTTTGGTTCTTCGGCGGGGGCTTCGGTGGTCGTTACTTTCGCTTCTTCGTCTTTACCGTCGGCCTGTGGTTTATTCTCATTGGTTTTATCCTCCTTCGCGGTCTCCACCTGCTGTTTTTCTTCAATTAGTTTCGGTTTTTGAGTTTCAACTTCCAACTGGTCAGGTTGCCTCTCTGTTTGCTTAACTATCAAACCGGCTTTATTGCCGCGGCCCCGTCTGGCTTTCGGAAGTCCGCTGAAGAGAATTTCGCCTGGTCTCCGTCGGGTACTTCTGCGAATCTAAAATTGGATACTTTATAGTACAACTATTCTATACAACTATTGAATGTGTGTGACTAAAAACATAAGAAAAAGCTGCCTGCATAATAAATAATGAAAGTTTAAGTTTTGCTTCTAAGCTGGCTGTCATAAAAATGCATGTCTTAGATAATACTGTACCATTCTAAATTGTCAAACAATTCCGTTTTTTCTGAGTTAGTTTAGTTAATTAACTAAACATGAATTTAACGATATTATTTTTTTTTAAGACAAACACAATTTAACATAATTTAGAAATATATTTCTAAATACTCTCATATAATTAAATTTCTGTTATTAATTCAAATTGTGCTTTAGGTTTGTCATATGTCATTTCAAATATGTCAAATGCTTTTCAACTAACCTAAAAATATGTATACCTGACATGTGGCTACTGTGATTTATTACATCTCCATTATATTTTAGATCAGACACAAAAAATTGATCTTAGAGTCCATGTAAAGGCATAATACAAATTAGGCTTTAGGTTTGACATTTGTCATTTCAAATGTCATATGTCAAATGTTTTTCAACTAACCTAAAAATACGTATGTCACAGATCCACAGCTACAAATGTGGCTACTATGATTGACAACACAGCATTAAGCTACTAATTATCCTTTAACCTTATATTTCAGATAGAAATAAGAAAAACGTTTTATCTTATAGTACTATAGTTCACATTAAGTGTATTAATTAATAATTGTGCTTTAGGTTTGACATATGTCAAAAGTTCTTTAACTAACCTAAACAAATCTATGATCTGTGATTTATCACATTTCACAAATAAAAAAAAAAGTTTTATCTTGTAGTCCTATAGTTCATATAAAAGCATAATATAAATAATGCCTAAGGTTTGACATATGTCATTTAAAATGTCACATGTCAAATGTTTTTCAACTAACCTTAAAAAAATGTATACCTAAAATCCTGCTCCTACGATTTACCATAAACCAATCGAAAGGCAACATTAAGCAATTGATTATAATTTAGTCTTATATTTCAAATTCAATTAAAAAAAAGTTTTGTAGTGCTATAGTTAATATAAAAGCACAATACAAATTATGCCTTAGAATTGACAGAGGTCATTTCAAATGTCATGTGTCAAATGTTTTTCAACTAACCTAAAAATGTGTATATTTATTAGATCCCAATCGACAACCCAGAGTTAAACAACTAATTATCCTTTAGTCTTGCACTTCAGATGCAAATAAGTTTTATAGTCCTATAGGTCATATAAAAGCATAATACAAATTATACTTTAAGTTTGACATATGTCATTTCAATTGTCATATGTCAAATGTTTTTTAACTAACCTAAAAAATGTATATCTGACTTGCAGTTACTGTAATTTATTAGATCTCAATCGATGAAGCAGTGTTAAGTGATTAATTATCCTCCTTTAGTCTCATCTTCGAAATGCAAATAAAAAACAGTTTCATCTTATAGTCCTATAGTTCATATAAAAACGTAATACAAATTATGCTTTCGATTTGACATATGTCATTTCAAATGTCATATGTCAAATGCTTTTCAACTAACCTAAAAATGTATATACTTGACACCTACGGTTACTGGGATTAATCACATCCCAATTGACAACTCAAGGTTAAGCAACTAATTATGCTTTAGTCTTATATTACACTTTTGTCTTTATAGTCCCATAGTTCATAATACAAATTATGTTGTAGGTTTGACATATGTCAAAAGGTTTTCAACTATTCTAAACAAATGTATATCTATGATCTGTGATTTATCACACCTCACAAATAAAAAAAAGTTTTATCTTATAGTCCTACAGTTCATATAAAAGCATAATACAAATTATGCCTAAGGTTTGACATATGTCATTTAAAATGTCACATGTCAAATGTTTTTCAACTAACCTTAAAAAAATGTATACCTAAAATCATGCTCCCACGATTTACCATAAACCAATCGACAAGGCAACATTAAGCAATTGATTATAATTTAGTCTTATATTTCAAATTCAATTAAAAAAAAGTTTTGTAGTGCTATGGTTAATATAAAAGCACAATACAAATTATGCCTTAGAATTGACAGAGGTCATTTCAAATGTCATGTGTCAAATGTTTTTCAACTAACCTAAAAATGTGTATATTTATTAGATCCCAATTGACAACCCAGGGTTAAACAACTAATTATCCTTCAGCCTTACACTTCAAGCTATTATTTGCATCTGAGTATAAAGTATATTATAATATACTTTAAGTTTGACATATGTCATTTCAATTGTCATATGTCAAATGTTTTTCAACTAACCTAAAAAATGTATATCTGACTTGCAGTTACTGTAATTTATCAGATCTCAATCGACGAATTATTCTTTCGATTTGACATATGTCATTTTAAATGTCATATGTCAAATGTTCTTCAACTAACCTAAAAAAAATGCATATCTAAGATCTACTGCTATTGCAATTTATCACATCCCAATTAATAATATGGGGTTAATCAACCAATTCTTTGTACAAATATTATTACTATCACAGTTTACCGACAAAATAAATTCTTTCATTTCATATCTTTATTTTTTTTTATTAATTTACATTATTCTACCCTCACTGGCATATTTTGAAGCCATAGCTCCTTTTTGTACTAGAAAAATGTCCCAGGGTCATCCTCCATGTTGTCATATATGTGGACAAGTCACCGTGGCATAATTCCAAGAAAACTGCCATAAAAACACTTATTGTTCGCCGTTTGCAGAACTGACCTTTACAATGTTTCTAATTGCTCTAAAAGTCACAAATATGTACAAAAAACTGCGGTACACACCGGAGAAATCGCGAACGCCAAAAATTGTAATGTAAATAAAAACTTAGGTTATATACGTGTCACTGACAGTGCTGCCAACGTCAGAACTGACAATACACCAATAAAACCTATGTACAGAGGTGGACATAAGTGTTTCAACAAAAACCAAAACTATTTGCTTGAACGAAAATGAAAAAAAGCGAAAGCTTTAAACATTTTAGATAAGAAAAATCTTAAAGGTATTATGCACTTTGAGCTACTTCCAAGTAAACAAATGATTAATGGAGATGAACCAAAACAATTCATATTAAAAGCTGAAATGCATCAAAAGAAGATTGAAATGCATCAAAAGAAGAAAAAAAGCTTGAACTTATTCATAGAATACGTCCAACATTAGGAAACATGAAGAAGATAAAATAAGGCTACAAATATACAGCACATGGAAGAATATGAACAAAGTATACATTTCGATTAATAAGACATGGGGAAAAACTTGTACTAAATGAACAGCAGGGAAGCATAACATCAAAATTCCAAAGAAAGGAAATTTATGCATGGCAAGTAATTGATTTCTGGATGAGAAAATGAAAGGCAATAAATGTAAGAGAAAGCCAATTGTGCCAAAAATTGTCTGGTATATTTTGCCTTGTGTGACAGGAGAAGGACAAATAGACAAAACAATGCAGAAAGGAATATGCGAATGAACTGCAGATAAATCTGGTAAAAGAAAAGCTGGAAGACCAGTTATTACAGGAGAAAGAATACTACTTATTAACAATTATAAAGAATAATCATTAACATGTATGATTTGCACCTCAAGCATAATGAAAATGATAAATTTTTGAATCGAACGATAACTGGTGACAAGAAGTGGATTATTTAAAATAATATCAACTGAAAAAGATCGTGATGTAAATGTAATGAACCAACACAGTTCATATCGAAAGCTGAATTGCATTAAAAGAAGATTGCGACATCAATTTAGTGGAATTACAAAAATATTGTGTACTTTGTGCTGCTTTCAAGTAAGCAAATAATTAATTCAGATGTGTACTGTAAACAACTAGTGAAATTATATGAAACAATCAAAGAAAAATGTCCAGAATTAGCAAATCATAAAGGAATCATATTTAGTCCCATCAAAAATTATTGGAGTTTTATTAGGAAGTGATGTCACATCCACCATACAGCCCTGACCTTGCACCATCAAATTAGAATTTATTTCAATCAAGACTCAAGTTTAGTTTTTGCTGATAAGGACCATATTAGCATGAAATCATGATGTTGACAGAAGGATGGCAAAAAGTTATTGAACAGAACAATGGAAATTACTTTTGCAATAACCCGATACATATGTCATGTAATATTGATATTTATTGTTACACATTGACATATTATTGATAAAAGACTGAATGCGATATTTGCATATTTCCTTCAAATTTGACAAAAATTTATGAAAAGAATTTCAGCTTACTAATTACAAAAGAAAATTTTTGCAAATAAAATGTGTTCAATAATGTACATACCTGTACAACTTGTTCTACTTCAGGTTCCCCATTTTCAACCGCTTGCATTTTCTCCTCTGGTTTCTCTTGATCGACTGTTGCTGCTAGGACCTGCACCGATGGTGCCTGAGCAGCTTTGCCTCCTCTAAAACCACCTCGTCCGCGGCCCCTCCATCCACCTCTTCCCCGACCTCTACCTCTAGGACGTCCAACTTTGTTCTTAGTTTTCACAACCGCGTTATCTTCAGCAACTTTATCACCGGCACCTTCCATCACGTGACGATCGGCAGCTTTCAACAACGGATCCTCCATTACGGTGTCCTTATTTGAGTTTGCTTTGTCGGATCCAGCTGCCGATTCAACCGTGACATCTGCCACTATCGTCACTTCATCCTGATCCGGCACAGAATCTGGAATTGGGGAATAAGCCAGCTCGGCATTGTCAAAGTCTGAATCGGGATCACTGCATAGAACTTCAGGAGTATTTTCAGAATGCGAAGCTTTTTCCAACGACACTTCAACAGCTGATTGTGAATTTGACAGTTTTGCCTCCACCGGATTTTCTTTTAGGTTATTATGTGGATCTGCTCCTTTATCTGATGTCACTTCTAATATGTCATCATCATCATCAATATTTATTATTGTTGTTGATTGTTTACTGCTTAAATCTTTAATATTATCCGCTTCTTGTTGACAACTAACTTGATCACCAGATTGTCTTTTACTCAGTTCGTATATTCTTCTTGAACGTTTCTTTGGGATTTCTGGAGTTGTCTTCTTCGGACTTTCAATGTCTTCTGAGGGTTTAGGTTGCGTCTCTTTTGAATATGATGACTTTCTCCCTCTTGAAGATTTAGGCTTTTTCCCTTCAAGCCCTTCAGTAGGTTTTGTATTCTCACCTTCACCCTTGCTTCTTAACCTTGTACTATATCTCTCTTTTGAGGCATCGTTATTACTTTTAGCTTTCTTTGCTTCAATAACGTCAGTTATTTCCACGACATCATGTTCATCTTCACAAACTTCTGCAGTTTTATCTTCACATATGTCTATAATTTCAATTTCTTCTTTGCCGACATCTTTACTGCGTCTTTTGGATTTGAAGTGGTCCAATTTTTTACCACTTCCTTCTGATGGCGATGGTAAAGTATCCTCCAATTTATCAGCAGTTTTTGTCTTTTTATTGATAATTGCCTTAATTTTAGTTTCCAATTTCTTTGGAGAATTCTGATTCCTTTGTGGTCTTTCTGATCTAGCAAGTTTTGTGTCTGATGGTAAAGTATTTTTCAACTCCGTTTTTTTTGCGTTGGAATTGTCCGAATTATCTTTTGACAGTAAAATATCTACGGGTTTATCAACGACTTCTTTATTACCCTTTTCTTCTGGAATTCTTTCCGATTTCGAATTATGGTTATTTTCCGATTTTAATTTATTAGTAGTTTCATTTCCCTGTTTCCCAATTCCCTTACTTTGAATTTCTAATTTTTTTGTTTTTTCTATTTTCTTAGTGGGAATATCTGGATTGTTGTTAGAATTTTCTGATATTGCAATATTTCCTGCTGAAGTATTTTCCGATGATAAAATATCTTTGGATTTATCAACGACTTCTTTATTAGCCCTTGCTTTTAAAATTCTTTCTGATCTTAATTTACCAGTAGTTTCTGTTTCTTTTTTGCCAGCTTCCTTACTTTGCATTTTTAGTTTTTCTGCTTTAGAATCCCGATTCTTTTCTGGGTTTTCTGATGTAGTAACATTTTTCTCTAATACTAAGGTGTCTTTCAATTTATCAACAGTTTCCTTTTCTTTAGGGCAAACATCGGGATTGTTAGAATTTTCTGATGTCGCGACATTTCCTTCTGAAGCAGCTTCCGATGATAAAGCATCTTTAGATTTAACGACTTGTTTATTATCCGTTTCCTTTGGATTTCTCTCCGATTTTAATTTATCGGTAGTTTTTGTTCCTTTTTTATCAGTTCCCCTACTTTCAATTTCTGATTTTGATTTGTCAGAATTCTGATTCTCTTGTGAACTGCCTGATGTAGTAACATTCTCTTCTAATGTCACAGTATCTTTCGATTTATCAATAGTTTCCACTTCTGCAGGGTAAATGTCTGGATTCTTGGAACTTTCTGATATTGCAATATTTTCTTTTGGAATATCTTTGGATTTATCATCGGCTCCTGCTTCATTACTATTTTTGCTTTGAACTGCTGATTTTTTTTCAGAATGTTCTGATATCGGGACATTTCCTTCTGAAGTGTCTTTTAATGACAAAATATCTTTGGATTTATCAATAACTTCGCTACTTTGAATAGCTGACTCTTTATGAGGGTTTTGTTTATCAGAAATTTCTATTTCTTTCGTGCTAGTTTCTTCTTCTAATGAAACACCTTTAGATTTATCAGTAAACTCTGTTTCTTTACTTTCAATATCAAGTTCTTTATTGAAACTATTAGCTTTAGTTTTGGGGTTATCCTCCAAACTTGTTGATGATACGATGGATTCGATGGACATATTCATTTGCAAACTAGTTTTATCGGATTGTAAATGATCAATATTCGTTTCCAACTTGTCCTTTTCGATATCCAAAGGTCCTTCGACATTTGTTACTATTTCCTTTGAACGACTGTTTACGTCAATTAAACACAATTCATTTGATTTTGAAGATACATTTAACTTTTGCTTTTCGGTGTTTTTCACTTCATTCGATGAACTTGTTGGTAACTCTGCTTTATCGACATTCAAATTTACGTCATCCAGTTTTGATTTTGCAGCATCATCAGTTGGATTCAAATCTTGTTTGGTAATTACAATTGTCGTCAGATCTTTTGATCCACTCAGATTTAATGGAGTATCTTCAATATTCTCTTTGCCAACTCCCTCTGAATGGTCGGAAGATATGACACTCAAGTTTTGATCTTCGCTTGAAGGCTGCTTTAACTGACAATTGACCATGTTTCCCAAACTTACTTGCATTGCATTTGATGGTAAATCAACTGAGCAATCTTCACAATCATTTCGCGAATTTGATGGTAACGGAACATCTTCAATATTTAACTTTTTTTGGAGTATATCAAGTTTTTTAGCTTCACCAGTATACGTAGTGTCTGTTATAACTATATTTGATTGCCCGGCTAATTCAGTTTGGTTTATTTGCAATTCTTGAATTTTTGCCTCCAACTTACTTCCTACTTGCTTATCTGATGTTGAAGCCGTTCGATTTGATGACGTTGTTCTTCCACTATTCAAATTTTTGGTTGTAAGTGCATTTTCGCAAACCGTGGAAGGTGACTTTTCCTCTATAGTTACAATTGTTTGTTGTGCATCGTCCACTGACTTTGATAATGCAGAGTCATTATCCGGACTTAAATCGCTTGGAATATTTTGGAAATCTTTGATATCAGTTTGATTTTCTACTACATCACCTCTGTTGCGAATCGGTTTGTTTGATATCAATTCATTTGTACTGAGCGATATGTTACCAACATTTAAACTTTGCAGCGATAAATCAACAGCTTCAATAGGGCTCCTAATATCACGTGACTGAATAAATTCTTTCGAATTTGATGAGCTAAATATTTCATTGTGTTGCGTGTCTTTTAATTCTACAGATATCTCTTGAGTATTGGAGTCAATGATATTCACGTTTTCTACTAGTACAACATTTGATGGGTCATCATCATCCAATGATTCGCTGCTATCTATTTTTGTAATTTCTTGATCATCTTTATTTAAGCTGACTGAATTTTCTTCCGGACTTTTTTGACCAACACTACTTACTTCGTTAAATGTATTTGCAACATCTTTTCGTTCTTGTTCCAAAATATTAACATCCGCTTCGGTTTCTTTAAGAATATTACAATTAGATTCATTTGTCATTGCAATTTCGTTCGTAATTGGCAGTTTTTCTAATTTATCCAATCTTGGTGCGTTTGGAGATAAGCCTGTGGACATTTGACTTATTTCAGGACATTCTATCACATTAACAGCATCTTCAGAGCTTGTACACTTTTCTGTAGGTATTTCAGAGGTATCTTCCTTCAATAATACTGATGTGTGCACTTCTGACTGAGTATCAGAAGTATTTTTCGATATTTCATCAACAACTTCCGGCACGACATTTTCTTTGGATATTTCAGTTTCTGGTACTAAATCTACATTGACAATTTGATGTTCCGTGCTTATAGTTATTTGACTAGATAGATCTTTAACAATTTCTGTTTTTTCAATTTCAACACTATCCTTAATGGAACCTTCAACTGGAATTTCTGAAGATATACAAATTGTGGAGCTATTTTCCAATTTCTTCACATTTTCTTCTGGTGCTTTAGAAAAGATTTCTTCCTTCTCCATACACGGTGTTTCAACAACACTGCTTTCACTTGTTAAGCTTTCTTTCTCCGATGCTATATTCGATTCGACTTGTATAGGAGGATTATCATATGCGGTGTCTCTATTTGCTTTTTCGTTAACTTCAACATTTTCATTCATATTTTCTTCTTCCACTGCTATATTTGATTCAACTTCTATGTGAGAATTGTCTCTCATCATTTCTTTTGATCCTGTTGATGCTTCTTCTGAAGATTGGAAACCAGTATTTTCTTCACATTCACTATCAGAGGACATTGTAACATTTTCTACTGTTTCACTACCTTCAGAGACAGGTTGTAATGAATGCTCAAGAACAACAGCTTCTTGGTGTGTATTTTCTTCCTTTAAGGCAATAAAGTTATCTTTGTGATCGTTCGAAACATCAACATTTTCGATGCTATCCTTCACTAACACAGGTAAATGTTCAGAATCTCTAGCATCCTTATGCAAATATTTTGTGGCATTCAATGTTGTACCATCTTCAATACTATCAAGTGGAGTGAATGGAATTTCTTTTTCATTCTCATTTTGGATGTTGTCATTACTAGCAATTACAGCATTATCAGTGTCGTCTTCTATAGAAACTGCTACACTTTCAGGTGTTTCATCTAAACACTGCTCTATTGCTTTATCATGACTTGGCGCGTTTTCTTCAATTTCTTCTTGCATTATTTCTTCTACTGTAGAAATCCTTTTGCATTGAAGTCCTTCAATGTCTTCCTTTTCTGGAGAAACACATAATTCTTCTGGTTTATTACTAAGTGATAAATCTTCTGGAGTTTGTTCTTGTTCCCCAGTTTCTACTGAATGTATACAAACTGTTTGCGCCTCTGAATTATTACTAGTAGTTTCTTCTTTTTTCTCCATTAAAGAATTATCATTTTCTTTTTCATAAACATGCTTATCTTCAGAAACAGATGTTACCTCTGAGGTTTCTGTAACATTTTCTAAAACGTTTAAATCGCTTTGTTCTTCTTTTTCTTCAATGGTTCTGCCGTCATTTATTTCTTCAGGAACACCTGATCTTGCATCATTCAAGTTGCTATCCTGACTTATATCTTCTATATACATGTTTAGTTTTTCGTGGTCATCTTCTGAATTTATCTCAGACTCTTCTTCAAGTTGTTCCTCTTCTGTAACTGGCGATTCACACAGATCGTCATCTAAGGTGGGGCCTTTTGCTACCTCATCCATTGATAGTACTGGATTCTCTGGTACATTCGAAGAAGCCTCCTGCAGAGACTTTATATTTTTTTCTCCCGATGTTTCCAAGTCTTCGTTCTCCTTTAAAATTGGATAATTAGAAACATTTTCTATATTAAGCTTATCACTATTTTCTTGTATTATTTGTTCTGCTGAATCTTCCGCAGTAACCGTTTCCAATTGTTCAGGGGATTCACTTCCTTCCAAAGGATGACCTAAGGATTTCTCAATGCCACTTTCTATTAAATCAATGTTTTCAATCTCTTCTACCATTGCAAGATTTGACTGTTCTTTTAGCATCTTATCATCACTTACTGTGTTTTCGATAATTTCTTCATTTTTATTTGGTTCCTGCTTTTGTGGAGATATAAAAGCTTCTTTTGAGGTATTGTCACATAATAAACCCTCTGACATTTCCTCCTGTGGTAAGTTAAGTTTTACATCTTCTTCCTCACTATCATCTTTTATTGGTGCATCAAGGTGTTCTTGAATGTTTGAAAAGTCAGTATCACATAATCTCTTTGCTTTTTCAACATGTTCTATTGGAGAAGATGCTTCACTTGACGTCTGATCTTGATTATCTTCTTTATTCATAACAGAACTTAAAAATTCAGAATCTATTTCTCCCTTCAGTGAACCTTCTATTTCCGATTGAAGATTTTCTTTTGAATGATCGCTTATGTCTTGCCGTGCTTTATGATCATCGCATGTGCTTTCGAAACATTCTTCTTCAGACTTTTTATTTAAATAATCCTGTTGTGTACATTCATCTATATTCTTTAGTATTTCTACACTTTCAACAAGTTGTTCTCTATTTTTTATACAATCATCATTGCCTTCTTTAACTGGATTTTCTATGCCAATCGTTTTTGTAGTTTCTTTGCTTAAGTTCTCTTCCGATTGAATATTTTCTTCATTTGAATCCTTCAGGGACATCTTGCGCGCATCCTTTTCTAACGTATCCAGTTCTTCTTCTTCTTCCTTTAAAGATTCCGAGAGAATTTGCTTGAGCAACAAATGATCGTCTGATGATTGTTTTATGTTTTCATCTACCAATGTATCTTCCAATGAAATTTTCTGCGTTCCCTCTTCTAATTGTTCAATATTCTGATCTCCTTCTTCTAAAGATATCTTTTCAGTGTCGTGTTGTAATTGCTCCATAACTTCTTGGGAATCATGTTTTTCTTCATAACCATATTGAGAAAGATGTTCTACTTCTGCTGGGCTATCATCATTCGAAAAACTTCCCCTACTGTCTTCTGTAATTGGAGATTGCATCAAAACATTTTTCGTTATTTGTTCTAAATGTTGGAGGTTCCCAGAAAATTTTAAATCTTTAGAATCTTGTTCTTCTGCTGTTTTATTACAGTTTAAAGTGTTTTGTTTTTGTTCTTCTAGAGACACTAACAACTCTGGATTTGCACAAGTAATATTCTCGGAGCCTTTTTCTAATTGCTCGTTTGAATTTTCAGAATGATCCTCCCTTGCTGTTGGTTTATTCTCGCTAGTCTCTTGCTGGTCTTCTATGAAAGTCGGTGACGTTTCAGTATCTTCTGATTGGTCATCACTTATCACTGTGCTTTTTTCAGCATTTGTCACTGTTGATGATATTTCCTGAACGGCCACTGATTGTTCCTCTGTAGTTAGTGTTTCTTTTATACGCTCTACTGCAACTTCAGACTGGCCTTCCATTTTCTCTGAAGGTTGTTCTATAAAATTTTGTGGGCCTTCTTCTCCAGATTCTTTTGAAGACTGATTTGGGACTGAAGGAAAAATTTCTGGAATTTCATTTCCTTCCATAGAGCCTTCCAAATTATCGTCTACAACATCCAAAGATACTTTCTGAAAAGCAATTTTTGACTCTTCTTCAAAAGAAAATGGAACATCCCTTTCCAATATTTCTTCATTTCTGGAAGCAATTTTTGTCCCTGATTGTTCATCTATAGTTGGTGTTTCTTTTGCAGGCTCCAATGCAGTTTCAGAAAGACTTTCCATTTTTTCTGAACCTTGCTCAATAAGATTTTCTCGATCTTCTTCTTCATGCTCTTTTGATGACTGATTCGCTACCGAAGAAGACACTTCTTCTTCTACTACCTCAGTAGTTTCATTTCCTTCTAAAGAACTTTCCGAATCATCCTCTACATATTCCAAAGGTTCTTTCTGGAAAAGATTTTTTGACTTTTCTTCAAAAGAAGAGACATCTTCCGATATTTCATGTTGAGAAGACATTTTTGTCACTGATAATGACATTTCTTGAGCGATTATTGATTGTTCTTCCGTAACTAGTGTTTCTTGTGTATGCTCCACTGCAGGTGTAGAAAGACTTTCCATTTTCTCTGAAGGCTGTTCAATAAGATTTTTTCGATTTTCTTCTCCAGGTTTTTTTGAAGACAGATTCGCAACTGAAGAAGAAACTTCTTCTAATAAACTAGTAACTTCATTTCCTTCTAAAGAACTTTCTGAATTATCCTCTACATATTCCAGAGACACTTTTTGCAAAGCATTTTTTGACTCTTCTTCAAAGGACAAAGGAACATCTTTTTCTAATATTTCAGTCATTTGCTTCTCCATAGTTGATGTTTCTGGTATATGCTCCAATGCAACTTCTGAAACACTTTCCATTTTCTCTGAAGCTTGTTCAATAAGATTTTCTCGAGCTTCATCTCCAGGTTCTTTTAAAGACTGATTCGCAACTAAAGGAAGTTCTTCTTTTAGTGCCCCAGTAACTTCATTTCGTTCTGAGGAACTTTCTGAATTATCGTCTACATATTCCAGGGATACTTTCTGCAAAGCATTTTTTGCCTGTTCTTCAAAAGAGAAAGGATCATCTTTTTCCAATACTTCTTCATTTGTGGATGATGTTTTTGACACTGATGGTGACGTTTCTTGAACGGGCGCTGATTGTTCCTCCACAGTTGGTATTTCTTTTGCATGCTCCATTACAGCTTCAGACAGACTTTCCATTTTCTCTGAAGGTTGTTCAAGAAGATTTTCTCGATCTTCTTCTTCAGGTTCTTTTGGAAACTGATTCGCAATTGCAGAAGAAGCTTCTTCTTTTAGAAAATTAATAACTTCATTTCCTTCTGAACTATCCTCTACATATTCCAGAGATACTTTTCGTGAAGCATTTTTTGATTCTTCTTCAAAAGAGAAAGGAACGTCTTTTTCCAATATTTCTTCATTTCTGGAAGATATGTTTGTCAGTGATGATGACATTTCTTCAATGGCTGTTGCTTGTTCCTCCATAGTTAGTGTTCCTTGTGCATGCTCCACTGCAGCTTCAGACAGATTTTCCATTTTCTCTGAAACTTGTTCAATAAGGTTTTGTTGATCTTCTCCACGTGCTTTAGAAGACCGATTCCCAACTAAAGAAGAAACATCTTCTAATGCTTTTGTAGTTTCATTCCCTTCCAAAGAATCTTCCGAATTATCCTCTATATGCTCCAGAGGTGCTTTCTGCAAATCATTTTTAGACTCTTCTTCAAATGAGGAAGAAACTACATTTTCTGGAATTTCTTCAGTACTGGAAGATATTTTTATCACTGACGATGACGTTTCTTGAACTGTTGCTGGTTGTTCTTCCATAGTTGGTGTTTGTTGTGCGCGCTCCACTGCATCTTCGGACACACCTTCCACTTTCTCTGAAACTTGTTCAATAAGTTTTTGTAGATTTTTCTGTCCAGGTTCTTTAAAAAATTGATTCCCAACTGAAGAAGATATTTCATCTTCTATCTTAGTAGTTTCATTCCCTTCCAAAGGACCTTTTGAATTATCCCCTACATTCTCCAAAGATATTTTTCGAAGAACATTTTCTGACTCTTCTTCAAAAGAGACAGGATCATCTTTTTCTTCACATTGTTTATAATCTATAGTAGTTTCTACGTCTTCAAATTCGTCTCTATCTTCAAGTAGATTTACACTTTCTTGATTGTTTTCTGAAGAGATTGAAGAATTTGATAGACCACTTTCTTGTAATACTTTAACAATATCAGGATTTACTTCAACATTACCTTCTGGAACTAAAGTGTTGTTTTTGTTATCGGTATCAAAATTCTTATTCATTTCTATTTCATCCCCTGCACTACCTTTAGGATCTTCACAAGGTTGCTTATCTTCAGTTGTTATACTTAACTCTTCAAGGGTTGCAGCTGTTTCTGTGGCATTTCCACTTGTTTTCACTAATGGTTCGGGATCTTCAAGATGCTTTGTACTATACATAAATGGAGTTTGTTGCATCATTGAAATGTCAGATTTACAATTTCCATTCTTAGGTACTACCGTATCAGATATATTATCACTTGCACTTGTATCTATGAAACAAACTGTATTTGGCTCCATAGTGCTTTCAATTTTCCTTTCTTCTTCACCTTGAAACGCACTGGTTGAAGATGGTTTGTTTTCTAAATCTTGATTTTCATGGCGCGTGGCTATAGTTTGGTGTTCGTTTTTGGAATGTTCTTGGAATTGTGCTTCTTCCACTTCACTTGAAGACACAGAAAGGGCTATTTGAGGTTGCATGGAGGAAACTATGTCAGCTACCTCTTCACCTGTAGCAATTTCTATGGTTTTGGAATGATCTTTTACTTCAGTATTTTGAAATGCGAAATCAGTTGAAGAAGTAATCACAATTGTTTCTTTAGAATCACCACTACTTTGGGCATTTTCAGAGTCGCAACTAAACGTTTCTTCATCTTGTTTATTTACACTGTTATTGTCTAAGGTTGTATTTACAATTTCAGGAACTTCAATCGAATTTGAGGCAGAGTCGTTTGATGGTGTGCTTTCTTGGTAATTGGAATCTTCGTGCATTGAAGAATTGCTGTCCTCAACGTTTGGATACCTTGTAGTGCTGGATTCCTTTTCATCTACACTTGAGGTTGGAATTTCGCTGGAGGAACCACCGCTAAAGGACGCACCGAAACTTAAAGAAGCCGCCTTGACACCACAGGAAAATCCGAAAGACTTTGGACCAAAGAAAAACGAACGGCCAGGTTCCTGGGTTGCTGTTTCTGAAGTAAGCTTTGAGGATGTTGATTCTGCTGGTTTGTCTTTATTAATTTTGAGCTTGTCTTCTTCGTCTTCTGACTTTCCCGTCGGTTTGTTTCCAGTTTCACAATCACGACCGTTCCCCTCACTGTAAAAATAAAAAGTGTCCTCAATTTCTTCTCCTATTATAGGACACGTTGAAGAATTTTCCTCGTAGATTCTGTGGAGTTTGTTTTCCGATTTATTCTGATGCCCTTCCCCTTGGCCTTGAACCAGCATGATAGGTTCTTCAATTTCTTCACCCACATCGTCTTCTTCAATATCCTCATCCTCTTCTTCTTCAATTTCCCCATCTGATCCTTCTTCTTTCTCATCAGTTTCCTTAGTTTTCTTCATGAGCAGTGTTGGTCTATTCAATATACGCTGCTTCACATTTCTCGGCTCTTCAATTTCATCTTCTTCCAATGGTCTTTTATACGACAACGCATCTCTACTTGCGCTTCTTACGGCCTTTCCTGTTAAAACATTATTAGAACTCTCTCCTCTGATGTATTTCCCTTTAATTCCAATAAACTCCTTTTTTGGTTGCACCAAATGTGACTCTTTGGGTTTTATGCTTAAATCTAATCCCTCGTTGTTCTGGGAGTTATCTTCTTCCACGTCATTTACTGGAACATCCTCATTATTATTCGACACTTCCTCTTCTTTCTCTTCTTCCACGGCTTTACCGTTCTTAATAACCTCAATAGTGTCGCATTGGGCATTGTCGGATTCTTCGATTTCCTTATTATCGTCCTCTTTTGAGTTTACTACCTCATTTGCAACTTTATCGCTATCGGAAGTTTCGGTTTCTTCGTTTTTCTGTCCCGTGTCCAAGATTGGTTTCTCCACACTGTTGCTGTCTTCGTTGCTAACGGGCTCCGAACTGCTCTTGGCCGATTCGCCGTTATTTAGTTGAGAGATCAGCGAGACAAGTCCTTTGCGATCTCTGCAAGCAACGAAAAATAATAAACAGACGAAAATTTTTAATCAAATTCGCTTCGCGACACTTTACTTTGCTATAAGGGACCAGGTTTCCTCGTCTGGATCGTCTTTGTAGACCCTCACTTGGCAGGTTTCATCGCATTGGTACCAATACACGCGGCCCGAAGAGTCGCGTCCTATTGGTTGAGACCTCAGCTCCTCTGCAGACATCTTGTTGACGTCGTTCTTAAACTTTTGGTTGAAATCAAATTGCATTTCCAATAGTTGCTAAAATAAGAGTTTTTATAAATAAATAGCTTTAAAAGAATTATAAATGTGAGATATAAACGTAAATTAAGATATTAAAAAACGATTAATTAATAATGCAGTTGACAGAAAAATGGCAAAAGATTATTGAACAGAATGAAAAACATATAATTAATTAAATATATCATCTACTATATAAAAATTGTGTTTTATTTTACACAAGAAAGACTGAAATTACTTTCGCAATAACCTGACATAATCAATAAACAATTGCTCCTAACTTTTTTATCTTGTCTTGGATTTCACCTAGTCTCCAACACCAAATTTAAATATTACAATGATTGATTTTTAATTACATTTTTGTTCACATTCATAGATGGCTCTCATTTATTAACTGTCACTTTTTATAGTTTTTTGATAAACCTTCAATGAAAAAATGATGGCTCTCATTTATTTTTTTTAATAAAAAATCTTAATCGTAGTGGGTTCGATGTGTTTTCCCTGCTTGACGAGCATTTGGCTTTTGTTCTTAGTCGACATGGTTCAGCATTTGTGCTATTTTCAAGACTGGTGTCATTTACATTGTTGTATCTTATACAGCTGGGTTATTACTTTATTTCATCAGTTTAATGGGTTGGAATATAGGATGGGAGTTGTTCACCTGGATCTTAATTGTTGGGTGTTTTAAGGTTTCTTTTACTTTTAAGGTTGTTACTTTTACTTAGGACTTTTACGACCTGGAAATTTTGCTCTATACTTCCAGGTAGGTAGGAATTCCTGTGTAGATGGTCAGCATAATTGGAGTCAAATTTGTTGTTTATATAAGATTTTATGTGTTCATTATGTCTGTTTTATACTATGTATTGTCCGCAATGTAATATTTATGTTTTGTTTTTGGAGTATTTTTGTTGCTGCATTGTCTTTTGCTTCTGTATTTCTCTTTTTGTTCTTTATGTTTTCGTGTAATTTTGTTATTAATGCTGTTGGGCAACCACTTTTGCTAGCTATTTGTGTTATGATGTTCATTTCTTGTTGGTAATCTTCTTTCTGCATAGGAATTGATTCTAATCTATAGAGTAAGCTTCTAAATGCTTCTTCTTGATGTTGTTTGGGATGTACCGAGGTATAAGGAATTATGTTGTCTGTTTATGTTGGTTTTCGGTATATTTTATATGTTAGTTTATTATCATTCTTGATGACACATAACACTTAAAATTAAAAATGTTCATATTTCACAAAAAGTGGTATATATTCAATTCAAAATTTCTAACTAGCCATAAATTAAATATTCTTGTCTAGTTGGAAATTTTTATGTTATTTTAAATAACTGTGCTTAATTTTAATTTCAAGAGTGTTATGCTTCCCTTCACGATTTTCATTCTATATATTCAATTCAAAATATCTAACTAGTTTTATAAATTAAACATTAATCTAACAATGATAACCTCCCTTTTTGTTTTGTGTCCTTTGAATGTCAGTTGGAAATTCTTAGGCTATTTCTAAGTAACAAACTGACCAAAAACTTGAAAAACTGATTTTGAAAAATTGTTCTAAAAAATCATGGCAAAAAATAAAAACTTATGTAACAATTGTTACAAAAGTAATTTCAGTATTTCTTGTATAAAATAAAATACGATTCTTATAACAGATATTTAATCAACTATATAATCTAGCCCTTGCAGGCAAAAATCTGAAGCAAGTGTTGAAGAAAATCTGAAACACCTGACTTAATTACAACTATATTTTGAGTATAATGTACTTACAATTGTTGTTACTATGTGAACTTATCACAATAAGATTTTCATGAAGAAGTAGTTTGCTTTTAATACCTTATATGTAAATACTTAAATTACACACAAGTGCAAGAAGAGTGACACATAACACTCTTGAAATTAAAATTAAATTGTTAAAATACCCTAAAAATTTCCAACTGACATTCAAATGACACAAAACAAAAAATAGGGTTATCTGATCTGTCAAACATCAAAACAAACACTTCAAACTAAAGCCAGAGAGTTTTATTAAATGTTACATTAATGTTTAATTGATGATTAGTTAGATATTTTGAATTGAATGTGGTCACCACCTTTTGTGAAATATGAAAGAAAAAACAATATCTCATTGGCGTGGAAGCATTTTAAAAATAAACTTAACTTCAATGCAAAGTATCAAATTTGTCACAATGTTTTGCTTTTCACTGAAATGTTCAGAACGCCCTCTAGGATCCACACTAGGATCATATGTCAAATCTAACCGGCAACAAATTAGCATTGTTAAACAATTTAAAGTAGTCCAATGTTTTGTTTTTATTGCAGACTTAACGTGAACTGAAAATCTCAAGAGACACATAACATTCTTAAAATTGAAGTGAACACTCTTGAAATTAAAATTAAATAGTTACTTAAAACTAACCTAAAAATTTCCAACTGACATTCAAATGGCACAAAACAAAAAATAGGATTATTAAAATCTGCCAAACAACAAAATACTTCAAAAAAATAAAAACCATAGTTTTATTCAATGCTACGTTAATGTTTAATTTATGACCAGTTAGATATTTTGAATTGAATATAGTACTTTTTATGAAATATGAAAAAAATAATATCTCGTTAGTTTCGAAGCATTTTAAAAATAAACTCCTTAATGCAAAGTATCAGATTTTCTTTGAATTGAAATGTCATTTATGACATTTGAATTGAGAGCGCCCTCTAGGATCCACACTCCACAGTCATATGTCAAACCTAGCCAGCAACAAATTAGCATTGTTAAACAATTTAAAGTAGTCCAATATTTTGTTTTTATTGCAGACATAATGTGGAATGAAAATCGCAGAGACTCATAACACTTGAAATTAAAATTAAACAGCTACTTAAAACTAACCTAAACATTTCCTACTGACATTCAAATGACACAAAACTAAACATAGGGTTAGCTGACCTGTCAAACATCAAAACAAACACTTCAAACAAACTAAAATCAAACAGTTTTATTCAATGTTACATTAATGTTTAATTTATGAATACTTAGATATTTTGAATTAAATATGGTCACCACTTTTTGTGGAATATGAAAAAAAAACATAATATCTCATTACTTTGAAAGCATATTAAAAATAAACTTAACCTTAATGCAAAGTATCAAATTTCCTTTGAATAGAAATGTCGTTTATGACATTCGAATTCAGAATACCTTCTAGGATCCACACTCATATATCAAACCCTCTTCAAATTAAAATTAAAATTATTTAAAATAACCTAAAAATTCCCAACTGTCACATTCAAATGACACAAAACAAAAAATAGGGTTATCTGACCTGTCAAACATCAAAATAAACACTTCAAACAAACTAAAACCATACAGTTATATTCAATGTTACAT